>JZKD02S2357433.1:863156-879011 GCA_000966675.3 Picea glauca | reverse complement strand
AAATGGGCCTAATAACTCCATGGGTCAATTTTTTTTAAATTGGTTCTTATATTCAATGTTTTCTTTTTAGTTTATTATAATGTAAAATGCCTAATTTTTTGTTCCTATAGAAAAAATGACAGTAAATATATTATCTATGAATATATTCGGATCACGAACTGCAATAATGGCATCCAAAATTGCAACTGAAACTTCCATGAATTCTAGACAACAAATTGATAGCATACCTGAGCTGTCAATGGCAATGAAGAATGCTAGAGAGTGAAAATCTGTGGAAGGTGAAAACAAACTGGAATATTCTTGGTTTGTTAAAGGCAAGCAATGAAACAATGGAGATCATATATATTTGTATTATGCCAAATTAGAACACGTGCAAGGAAATTATCATGCACTTGGCTTGTTACGAGATATATGTTTGGTGCCAGCCACAAATATTGTTTATTCACTCGTCAAACAAGAAATAACTTATATCAAGATTAAATGTTGTTTCAAATTGAGAAATTATAACAAGAATGAATGTTTTTTCAGAATTATGCGCATCCATCGTTGATGAAATTGAGAAAGGAAATGTAAGTTTATTTTTATTTTGTATAGTTTATTATTTTTAGTATTATGGTAATTTTTTAATTTTATTTAAAAAGAAAATGTTATATTTTATTTTTAAAGGATTTTGTTGAATGACTTTCACATATGTTAGTGGGGATTTATTCTACAGAGAATAATATCATGGATGTCATCAACGCTTTTCATATTTAAAAGACACAAGAAGGAAGTAAAAAGAAACATAAAGTAACGAAGGTTGAAGCTACAAAAGTAGACATAGAAAAACATGAAAGAACAAAGAAAATTCCTCATTCTAGAAATCCTAAAAGGGTTACATTTGAAAATGAGAAAACTCTAAATGAATAGTTTGTTAAGATTAGTCCAAATGAGGTTATTTCTCCTTCTCGCAAAAATAATAAACAAGATAAATCCAAAAGAACGATGGACAAAGATGAGTCAATTCCTATTGATTATGAAGAAATCGTTGATTTAGATGAAACCCATTTAAATCATAAGAGGAAGAAAGAAAATGTTGTTGATGATGTTCAAGAAGCCATCTTTAGCTATGAGTATTATAGTGAAAGTCCTAAAGGTAGCAGAGAAATAATAACATCAGGTGATGATCTAGAGGATGGTGTTATGAAAATAACACAAAATGACATTCAAAATAGATTGAGGATGACGAACTTAGTTGATGATGTCCATACATTTTAGTTAAATGTGAAACAACTTTATAAACCCACAAAAGGGAAAGAAAAATATCAAATTAGAAAACCGCATCACTTTCATATTCACAATTTGAAATCATTGATTAGGTACAATCCATATGCACATGTGGTTGACTACCTAGTTATTTTTTACCCAATGGAAGTTCCTACGAGGGAAGAATTTGATAGATCAAAATGTTTTGACTACAAATATTATGTGATTGGAGGAAATCATTCTGCAGATGCTAGAAGAGAATTGATGAAAGAATATCCAAATAATCCTCTTTTTGAGACAATCAAATGCATAATTTATGTTGGTTTAATAGATTCAAAAGAAAATCCCAAAGGGGTTGGATCCAATGGTGGAAAGCGAGGAGTTTTTCACCATTGGGCAAGGTTCAATTCCCATGAGGGATTTACCTGGAGCCATGTGGGCACCTTGAGGTAGTGGTTGAACGTGTGGTTGCACCTAGAGATACTATATTAAATGGTATTGTGACCCATGCACACATAAGTGGATCAAAACCCACCCCCATGTCCTTCAAATTTTGTTTTAGGCCCGCAGAGGTGTAGACTAATTGACATGTGCTGTGTAAATGGAAGGAATTGTAAAAATTAGGTCTCAAGTTCGATTCTCACCCTGATTTATCTGGAGACGTGCTTGCAGGATGTGTGATTATCCCTAGGGGTTATAAGTCAACCAACATGATTTAACCCCGTTGGACGGTAGTATGATACGACCGCCACTATCGATTCCCCTAGCTACACACAAAAAAAAAAAAGATTCAGAAGAAAAGTTATTGGCATGTGATCATAACATAGACAATGAGTACAAAATGTCCATGAATTTCATTCAAAGGGTGAGATTTATCCATAATGAGTTTTCTAAAATATGTCGTGGGGAGAGATCAAATGTTGATACCAACTTTCAGAAGCAATGTTGTATAGAAATAGGAATCCCATTTGATGATATAAATACAAAAATAAAAAGATCGCAAAGGAAGTGATGTATTTAGAGTTGTGGATAGTTATATTCAATTGGTATTTAGAACTGGACATGTATGAGATTTGATAGATGCGATCTTCACCCTATGGAAAAATATTAGTATAAAAAATTAGAGAGTTAAGAAGGATAAACCATTGATACGTGGCACAAGTAAGACAGGTCCTAAAATAAAAAATATTCCAGATGATGTGACTATAACACCTTGGAGAACAATAAAAGGAGTGAAGGATGATAAACTTATCATAACTATATTATCATGTGTAAGGTTGGGAGAATTTTCCATGGAAGAAATGTGTGATAAATTTAAAAAGTAAGTTTGTTAAGTTATTTTTATTTATGTTAGGACATGGAAATTAATTTTTTTAGTTTATCATATCAATGTTCTAAGTATTTTATTATATATATCATTATAACATTTTATTTATTTATTTAGTCACAAGGTGTATATGAGAATACAAGAGGAAATGGTCAAGTTGTTGAATGAAGAAAATTGGGATGATGTTAAAATCAACTATCTAGATTCAAGCTCTACAACAATATTGAAATATTTTTTTGTTGCATTAAAAAATGTATCCTGATTTATTACATTCATATTATTCATTTGTAAGTTAATTTATTTCTATTTTAATAGTTATAGATATATAACTATATGTTTGTTTGTTTCATTAAAGATTGCAAAGAATAATGTAGATGGAGTACTTGAAACCTTCAAAAATTTTATTCAAAAAACCAAGTTTGAAAGAGAAAGAAGGAGATGTGCTCAAAATGTTGAACTTGATGACACCCTTGATCATTACATTTGAAATGGGCTTGACATTGTTCAATATAAAGTGATATTAGGTGATTGCAAATATTATTCCTAAAAAAGAATACTCCCTAGTTATTGTGGATATCCCTCATGGTTATAATATGCAAAACATTGGATATGATATTGAGCCTTATACTTACGAAGCTTTCAATAAAGTGGTTATGGGATTTACGAAATTCACAACATCACCATTTTGGATATTTCTGGTATTTCATTCAGACACACAACAAGGATTAGTACAATCAAGCTTCAAGGGAAAAGAAAAGACAAGGATGCAATATATTTGGCAATATATTGAAAATGCATGCTTAGCAATTAAGATTAAAAAACAATTTTCTTAATTCACAAGTTAATTGAATTTGCACTTATTTATGTTACAGGAACAAGCCTAATATTCAAAGCTCTAATAGAGAATAATTTAAACATGATTTTGAGAGTATACATCTTGCAACCTAGACAAAAGATGATTCTTATAATTCTATTCTTGTTAATGTAAAGGATGGAGAGACTCCTAGTAGTGTATTGGTATACAATGCCATGGTTAGAAAGCTAACATATGAGGAAAATGATTTGAAAGGAGAGATGGTTAACATTTATCAAAAACCACAAGTATTAATTAATTATCTTATAGATGCATTTTCGAATGAAGGAGATTGAGTTTTGTATTTGTTCTCAGGTTCAGGTAAGAATTATGATCTTATATTTATAAAATCACACTTCAATATTATATTATTTTTAATTTATGTCTTTTTATAGTATTTAACTTCATTATTTATATTGTATTTGGTGATAAGGTACAACATTAGCATTTTTCTTACAGAAAGGAAGGAATTGCATAGCCATTGAAAGTGACCCAATGCAGTACAATTTTATTCAACAAAGAATTAATGCTATTCCAAGTCTTCTAGATGAAATGAAAGAAATTGGCTTGAGGAAAAGAGATTTTAGTGAATCAAATATGGAAAAAATGTCAAAGGAACCTCAAGTACCATTAGGAGGAATGATTGGAAATGATCACTTTAGAGAACTTGCAGATATCAAAGAGCCAATGGAAGAAAAAAATGACACAATGAAAATAGATAATGATGTCGAAGAAGATGATAATGTGTCTGTTGAGAATGATGAATTTGAGATATATGATATTGTTGATTAGTTTTAATATTCCCTTGAAGATGATGCTCAATTTTGTAAATTTTTGATGAGCTACAACTGTAATGTTTTGACTTTTAGATTTTAAAATAAGAATGAAGATATATCTATTGTTGTTTTGTGATGATTCTTTTTATTTTTTTCTTTTTCATTTTATTTGTATGTGAATCACTATAAATTGGAAAATTTTATTAAATGATGTCATTTTTTTACTTCAAATGTATAAAAATATGAAAGAAAATGATACTTTTTAATACAATTTTGATTTTTTTTGTTCAATTATGTCCATAAAAATGCTTTATTTGACATGTTATTTTAAATGAATATGTACCAAAATGTAAGGCTTTTTTATTATATATGGATATAAAGTGTACATGTTTTTGTTAAGTATTAAAAAATAATGTTATTTAACTACAATTGTTTTCTATGTATTGAAGTAAAGGTAAACATTGTGTTAAAATGGTGTTTTCCACTATATTTTAAAAGTATGGAACAAAAGTGGATAAATAGGAACTAAGAGTTTCTCAAGATCGCTCTGCAACTAGGGTTTAGGTAACCACCGCCGCCGCGAACTGAGCCCGAAGGATGTCTGCCCCACAGGGGCCCCTGAATCGCAGGGAAGGGGCGCCGTCCGGCGTCTACTATAGCCGAATCACGACCAATGCAAACTCTGAAACAGGAATGAAGCGGTCGACTTTTGAAACACCTCCAGACATGCACGTGCAGCTATTGGCAGAGGGGACTTTCAAAGACCGGGAAATGGACATCGATCCAGCTAAGGCAAAGGTCCCTGCAAATGTTTCAGCCCCATGGGTGCCGGGGAAATGCATCCCACAGGCACCACAAGCCCCAAAATACGTGGTTAGCTCACCCCGTATCGAGGAGAAGAAGAGATACATGCGAGATAATGATTTGGTAGGAAAGTTTTTAGGGCTCTGGCCTTCTGAGCGTGACCTGGACAAATGGATACAGTACTGGTGGAAACCAAAAGGCCACTATGATCTACAACTGGGCTCGAAGGGATTTTTCACAGTCATCTTCCATAACCTAGAGGATCGAAACCGCATCTTCGATGGAGGGCCATACTTCTACAACTAAGCCGGACTATTCCTGAGATTTTGGACAGAAAAGTTTAGCCCCGAAAAGGAAGACTTTGCCCATGCACCGGTATGGATCAGACTGTACTCTCTCCCTCAGGAATTTTGGTTGGAAGAGGTCCTAGCAGGCATTGGTAACACTATCGGCATCTACGTCAAGTCCTATGAAGCCACTAAGCAGTGGCACTACACATCATATGCACGAATCTGTGTATACTTGAACATAGCTAAGCCGCTCCTGGGCTCCATTACTCTAGAATATCATGACGAGGACTGGTCCCAGAACATTGATTATGAACACATTCCCTTCTGCTGTAGAAAATGCCATGAACATGGGCACCTCTTTAGAGAGTGCCCTCTCAATATGATGAACAAAGAAGGAAACCTAGAAGGCGGCAAGGACAACGAAGGATTCGTGCAACTAGCAGGAAGAAGGCAACAGGGAGGAAGAAAGCACACATCCAGGTAAGAAAAGACCCATTCACTAGCAATAAGTTTGCAATTTTACAAGATCAATCAGAAAATCTAGCAACCCCAGCAAATCTGAACACACCACCCCTACACAATGAACCCCAAACCGAGAGCCATAGCCTTGAAAAGCCCCCAGATAATAAGGAAATGAAGCCGACCCCCCCCGGGCTTGGTACGGGATATGCCAAGCCTGCAGGAGCTCGAATACGGAGATGAAAAAATGGATATGGAGGAACAGGACCTTGCTGGAGTGGATCTGGAACACCTTGAACATGCCTACTGCCATCAGAAACTTTACACCATACCCAGAGATCAACTGAGGAAAGTGCACAAGGTATTTCTCAACTCCTCCATAGGATCAACAGCCCGGGCTAGAAAAGCCCTGGGAATCCAAGGAATTCAGACCAAAAACTCAAGCAAAAGCCAAAAAGATGAAAATAAAAGAGGAAGGAAATCCACAAACAAGCTCATACAGGAAATAGGAAACTTCATGGTAAATTCAGGGCAGATCCACCTGATCTCAGATAGCTTCCCTCCTCTCCCCACCCCCCCGTCATCATGAAGATCATATCCTGGAATATCAGAGGCCTTAATGGACGTAACAAGAAAAAAATGCTACAAGAACTGATCATAGTGGAAACCCCAGACATTGTACTATTACAAGAAACAAAATGCACCTCGGAAGACATTGATCGACTACTTCCTTGTTGATGGCAACAGGGGAGAGAGGTGTCGATTGATGCCACAGGTACAACTGGAGGAGTGGCTATCCTCTGGAACACCAATGTGGTACTAATGGAAACCTTTTATACTACCAGGTGGTCTATCACAATAGAGTACAGGCTCATCAGTTCCAGCAAGCCTGGCCATCTAACCAGTGTATATGGCCCGACCAATCCAAGGGAAAAACAGGCTTTCCTCAGAAGCCTGAGCTACCTATCCATCCTCGCAAAGCATGATAGATGGACTCTCAGTGGGGAATTCAACATCATCTGCAGCCTAGAGGAGAAAAGAGGGGGATCTAGGCGATTGGATCAAGACTCCTGCGACTTCAACAGTCTGATAGATGAACTTCTTCTAATTGAGTTGGAGACCAGCAATGGCATTCACACCTGGAAAAAAATAATAACGGGGACAGACCAAATAGCTTGCAAGCTAGATCACTTCCTCCTATCGGAACCTATGATGTTGGACGACACTGCAATGGAATCTACCATCCTGAATCACCTAGGTTCAGATCATTGGTCCATACAATTATGGGTGGACGTCCTAGCCACTCCTGGAAAGAAACCCTTCCGATTTGAACAATTCTGGCTAGACCACCCAGACTTTAGGGAAAACATCCAGGACTGGTGGGGGCAGGCAGAAATATCTTAGGGATCCAAAATGTATCGATTCCAGTAGAATCTAAAGAATCTCAAGCAAACACTCAAACTATGGAATAAGAAAACTTTCAGAAGCATCTTTGATTCCCAAAAATAGTTGTCCTGGCAAATGGATGAGATCCAGCACCAGATCAGGGAGCAAGGGCTCACGGATGAGCTCAAAACATAGGAACTCGGAGTGGCCCAACAGATAGAAGATAGAAAAAGACAGGAAGAGATACTGTGGAAATAAAAGTTGTGTATTCAATGGATCAAAGAGGGGGAACGCAACACCAAATTTTTTCACCGAACTGTCATCCAGAGAAGGCACTTCAACAGGATCACGCATCTAATATTGGATGAAGGAGAAACACTCTACTCCCATGCTAACTTGGAAACAAACTTGGTCAAATACTTTCAAGACCTCCTCACAGAGCCCATCCCAGACAGACAGGCAGCAATCAACAAGATCACAAGACATGTACCCTTGCTTGTAACTCAGGAGAAAAATGTTGCTCTTCTCCAACCCTTCACCATCGAGGAAGTAGATCAAGCGATGCAGGACACTCCTAAATGCAAAGCTTCGGGCCCTGATGGCTTCACTAGAGACTTTTTCCACTATTGTTGGCCGATGATCAGAACAGAAGTCTGGGAAATTCTGGAAGATTCAAGAGTCACAGGAAAAGTCCTCCAAGCACTCAATGCCACTTTTCTCACCTTTGTTCCCAAAGAGGGTAGGCACATTGAGCCAAGAAATACAGACCTATTGCTCTCTGCAATGTGATCTACAAACTCCTTACAAAGGTAATAGCCCGAAGACTCAAGCCGATCTTACCAACAATCATTTCTCCAGAAAAATCGGGATATGTTGAGGGTAGGAAAATCTTGGATAGAATCATCTTGGCTCATGAATTAATCCATTCCTTGAAGAAAACCAAAACCCCAGGTATGCTCCTCAAATTAGACCTCTCTAAAGCCTTTGACAAGATAAGCTGGGAATATATGCAAGCAATGCTATTGGCTTTTGGTTTCAACCAAACCTAGGTAACTTGTATTTTAAATTTAACCTCCTCGGCTTTCTTCTCCTTGCTCATCAATGGTGTACCCTTGAGACCTTTCTCCCCTTCAAGAGGAATTAGACAGGGCGATACCCTTTCCCCCTTCCTCTTCATCATCTTGGCCGAAGGACTCAGTCACTCTATCCATGCTGCAATAGAACAAAACCTATTGATAGGATTACCATTGCATGGAATCTCACCCCCAATCTCGCATAGCCAATTTGTGGATGATACACTCTTAATGGGAAGCGCTACTATACGAGAAGCTAGCTCCATCCAGGAGATTCTCCAAACATTTTCTGAGGCCTCTGGACTGGACTGTAACAAGGAAAAATCCCAAATCTTCTTCTTTAACACGCCCCCTCATATCCAACGACACATCTCAAATATTCTTGGTTTCAAACGAAGCTCCCTTCCATCCAAATACCTTGGCATACCCTTGATTGATAATGCCCTTCGAAACTCCTCCTGGGAGCACCTTTTATCTTCCTTCTCCAAAAGACTCTCCTCTTGGACCTTTAGATCCTTGAACCTACCAAGTCATCTCATCCTTCTCAAAGTTTTCCTACAAGCTCTCCCAATATATGATTTCTCTACGTTGGCTGCCCCAAAATTCATCCTCACCACCATCAAAAACCTACAAAGAAACTTTATCTGGCAGGGCCTCAAAAAAGAAAAGAAGATAGCACTAGTTAGCTGGGAAAAGCTCTGTAATCCCAAGTGCCAAGGAGGACTAGGATTAAGAGATCCCTCTACAATGAACAAGGTTCTCAGTGCCAAAATCGGGTGGCGCTGGTTAAAAAACCCAGGAGATATTTGGGCTAGACTATGGAGGAATAAATACACCCCCAATACGGTAGATAAAAACCTAATCAGATGGAATGGAGACAACCTGGGATCTCTAATTTGGACAGAGGCCAAGCAGAACAGATAGTTGGTCACTCAACATGCTTTCTAGGAGATAGGGAATGGGGAAACAACCCTATTCTGGCAGGATTCCTGGCAACAATGGCTAGCTTTGAGCGCTGAGGTATGGGCCTGTGATATCTTCCCTCAAGCTACACGGCTAGGTCTGACAAGAGTAGCGGATTACTGGTAGGACAACCCCGCGGAGAACACATGGCGATTCTATCATTTGGATGAGGAGCACATTAACATGGGGGCGCATGTCGATTTGGCACCTCTGCAAGAGGAGCTGACCAAACAGAGAATTCCCATAATTGCAGGTGAAGACACTCTTCGATGGGGCTACAGACCACAGGGATTTTTCAGCACGTGGGAAGCCTATTAGCTAAAAGCTTAGTCAAACTCCCCCCCAGACTCAGAGTTTTGGGGGAAAATTTGGAATCTTAAGCATTGGCCGAAAATCACGCTTTTTCTATGGCTGGTCTCACACTCGAGCATCCTAACCTAGGACAATCTACTGAAGAGAGGTTTTGTGGGACCCTCCCTTTGCATACTGTGTGGAGAGGCTAAAGAAACCATGAATCACCTCCTCAATACATGCCCTTACACAACTCAAATCTAGGATCAAGCAGCGATTATCATGCGCACCTCAAATTGCCTCAGAGACAGCATCCTGGCAACCATCACAAATTGGAGAGATCAAGCTTTCCATTCTCCCCTCCTCAACCGAATCTGACAACTTCTACCCGGCTTTATCCTTTGGCAAACTTGGAAAGAAAGAAATAGGAGAATCTTCAAAAACACCTCTAGCCCTTGGCAACAATGCTGGAGACAATGTTATCGCAACATCTTAGAAACTCTCCACCTCAGGAGTTGGTCCGATGCAGACTCGGCTAGTTCTCCCTCTGAGCTCACCATACTCAGGTACTGGACACCTCTCCCCACTCCTCAGGAAAGCCCACTCCCCCCTTCCTCCACCTCCCCCTTGAGCAGCCCCTCTCTCTGGTCTCCTCCTCCAGAGGATTTTGTTAAGCTAAACTTCGACGGGGCCTCCCAAGGCAATCCTGGTGATGCTAGTTATGGGGTAGTCCTTCGTAATCATCATGGGCACATCCTTGACATAGCGGTAGGACCCCTCGAACATACTACAAAAAATGTAGCCGAACTCTGGGGACTCATCAAAGGAACGCAACTGGCCAACAAAAGAAATTACATAAAGGTGATCGTAGAGAGAGACTCTCAAGTCATTATCAATCTGTTGCGACAAATTTTAAATGGGGCAAACCCGGATAGTATTTCTCCCAACTGGAGATTGTCACATGGATTACAGACAGTTGCAGGTCTAGTGCATCCAAATCAAGTTATCATCCCCACACACATCAGAATAAAGGTGAATCAAGTTGCTGATGTTTTGGCTAACCTGGGCGCCAAATGGAAGGGACCAGACCTTCACTGTAATTCAGCCAGGGATCAGAATCACCCTATCCTCGAGCAGTGTATTCGCAAAGCTGGAATGGAAGATGCTCCCCCGGATGGGGTGTCAGAGTGTGTAGTGTGGCAAGCAATGGGAGAAGGTATTGGGCATCGTGGCATAATGCCACGTGATGAGCATGTGTCATAGCCCACCACCCTACCCCACACTTAAATGGTCTTTAATTTGGAGTGAGGGCGCATTTATGTGACAGTCCTCTCCCCTTCACCGCGAATTCAAATAAGCTGGTTCAATATGCTTGGGGTTCATTTTGTTATGTTGGCTGTAGGGCTCATCCCTTCACAGCACAGGCTCATCTACGCTCTCCTCCACTAGCACGAAACGGTCCATGCCATAATCCTCCACCGAGTGGTCTTAGTTACCCTGGTCAGTTGCACCGAGTTTCCAATGACTCGGCCCAGAGGCAGACTGAGGAGAGGCTCTCCCTGGAGGCCTCTATGGCCCCCGATCATGCCTCCTGACTCAACCTCCACTGATTCCTCCCCATGCCAGCAGACTAAATCCCCTCATGTCTCTCTGCAAGCTCTACAATCCTTTGCCATGGATATAATTCTGCGCACGCCAACTTCAATCCTGCGGCTCTCCCTAGACCCCCTAGCGTATCCCTCTAACCCCATGCCTTTTCATGACCCTCTGGGTAACATGGGTGGCGGCCCCTCTTGTTGAGATGATCCTAAGAGGGAAGGTCCACGTTTCCCTGAATCCTTTGATAGAGCGCGAGTCAAAGAAAGCCTGTCGATATTGCAGGACTTGGTTTTTGAACTCAGGCAGGAGGTAGCGGATTTAAATTATCGCCTACAAGCCACGGACGCAAAGGTGGTGAGTTTTCTCAAAATTATATCATCCTTGCATGAGGCTCTACTCTCGGATTCTGCAGACACCAGTACAATGGAGGACCCCGAGGCGGCTAAGGGTGAAGATCAACGCAAGGTGCCGAGTCAAGAAGAAAAAGGATGAAAGAAGGAAACGCGCGAGGATGACATCAAGGGAGTTGAGCGCAACGAGGAGGGTGGAAAGCAATGGGATGATGGACCGACGTATATTGAGGAAGAACCCTAGCCAGGAGACCTTCACGCCACATGGTCCGGCTACCTACCAGGTGTTTAAACTTTTAGTGTTTGTCAGTCTATTCAGGTTCTAGGTCCTAGGTGATAAACAATATGATTACTCTTTAACTTATGACTGGTTTAACTAGTGGTTTGGATGGGCTGGCTGGACTGGTTTCCCCATGGCTGGGGCAGTCCAGTAACTGCAGCCTGGTCATCTATGTATTTTGTTACTCTGCTTCAGATTTTGCAGGATCT
Organism: Picea glauca; assembly: GCA_000966675.3. Classification (NCBI taxonomy): domain Eukaryota; kingdom Viridiplantae; phylum Streptophyta; class Pinopsida; order Pinales; family Pinaceae; genus Picea; species Picea glauca. The sequence goes on along the minus strand of JZKD02S2357433.1, from coordinate 867,106 downwards.
TAATATAATTACACTTCTTATTTACAAAAAAAAAAAGTATGGAACAATAAATTAATTAAGGAGACACAATTTTATGAAAAATCATAACTTCAAAAAAGTAAGTGGTAAAAAATATTTTTAAGATTGAAAGAAGCATGGAAAAATGACCAAAAACATTGATTAATAAAAAAAAATTAAAAAAGTTTGAAAATAGATGAAAAATAAGCATTTAAATTTTTTTTTGTGGAAACATTGTGGATAAAAAAATTAAAATATCGAAAAACCACCTAAAAAAAGAGGGTGGGGGGTGCTACTGACAACACCATTTTTAAAAACGAAGTAAAAAATTGGACCCCCCAAAAAAAGAGAGCTCTGTAGAGTTCTCATTAACTTGGTAACTATGTTCAAAGTTTAAGAAATAATCAAATTCGACAAAATATGCTAATGAACAAGAGGATGATGCTTCAGAATATGTTTTTACTGCACTTCAAAATTCAGATTAACAGCTTAATAAGCTTCCCATTATTCTCTTAAAAGTGATTATGAATATGCTTGGATATTAAACACATGAACTACTCAACATATGACTTTCCAACGTCACTTCTTTTGGACATTTCAAGAATGTCAAATCAATTCAATGTTTTTGATTGATGATATGACACACACACCTTATGGAAAATATTTAGTGAAAGTTTCTCTTCCTGGAGTTGGAGAGAAAATGATATTGAATGTTTGGTATGTACCAACATTCAAGAAGAATTTGTTGTCCTAGGTAATGATTTGCCAAGAAGGACATCAAATCATTATGGAAGATGGGTGGGTGAAAATCGACTCCACCAAACAGAATTTAAATACTGTACAATGACATGATATGAATAGGGAAAGCCTATTAGGATGAAAGGAAAAGTCATTCCTCAGAAGCAATATTTTGTAGGAGTTGTGGATTCATCATCTTCACCAATAAGGTTATGGGATGTCTGATACATACATTTGAATTTTGAAAGTCTCTTTCAACTTCAAAAACATGGAATGGTTCTAGGAATTCCCACTTTTAAGAAGGAAAATGCAATATGTGAAGATTGCATTTACGAGAAACATAATAGAGAGACATTTCCAACAGGTTCATGGTGTGCAAAAAAATGTTTGCAACTTGTTCATAGTGATATTTTTGGACCCCTAAAGATGTCTCTACGTGTTACACATCAAAATTGCTAAGTATTGCATTGTCTCTGTCAATCATCGTAAGTGTTGCATCTTCCCTGCAGCTTTTGCAAGTGTCGCAAGTTGACCACTAGTGTCGCAAATGATGTTTAGACATAATGTCGTGATAACGACAATAAAGAAGCACTTATGACACCTCATATGACTGATTTGAAGAGCAAGAACTGATCCACTGGGATCAAATAACTCTTGACACCTGAAAGAGGTCCTGAAACAGTGGTTTGGAAGGGGAACGCTCCTCTAATACAGCTGGAGAAGCGCTAGCGCTCCTCTACCATGATTCAGAATCGTTATAATGCTCTTCATCCCTTCTGGAGGAGCGTTGCTCACCTTAAGAGCGTTGGCGCTTTCCCAAGGCACACCAGGAGTGCTATAATGCTCTGATACCCCTTTTGGGGGAGCGCTCCCTATTCTAGGTCAATTGTTAGCCCGTTGAGTCGAATGAGGAGGAGATCATTCAATATTAGAAGGCAGTTATGCTCGAATTCTTGGTTTCATCAAAGATCCCTGATCCAAGGAGATGGTTCCTAACTGGTTCTAAACATAACTCAAGAGGTTAGGCCTTGCCCAACCTATATAAACAGGCTTCATGATGGTGGAAAGGGGGAAGAACTAAACATATGAAACTTATGATCTTGGAGGAAGCTGACAGTCAGCCAGAGAGAAGTGATTAGTGAAGCTGTTGCCATCCAAGTTGTGGATCTTTCAGGCAAAGGTTGGACGAAGAGGACTTGACGAAGTTTTTGCATTCGCATCTACGATTGTAAGCACTGTTGTTGTCATTCTCATTAATATGACATGCTTGGCCTGTTTATTTCTAGTTTGTGTCTGATATCACATGAACTTATCATCTATTGATAGATCTGTTTTCAAGCTAATGTCAATAGAGTAGGAAGTGGTCGTACCTTGTTTTTTCCACAGACCTCAGTGAGGAGCAAAAGAATTGGAGCGCAACTCGGAGCGTGCAGGGACAAACGTCGGTTAAAAGGTAATTATGTTATTCTCCCTTCTCATGCATTAGGCTTAGATAGATTTGAAAGGAAGTCAGTGTCCACGTTAAGCATTTTTCTATGTAGGGTTAAGGTCAAGCTCTAGAGGTCGATCTACTTAACTGGCGACTCCACTGGGGAGATAGCCTCGAATCGAAACCTCTTGTTTGGATTTTTCTCCTCATTGACCTTGTTCTGCCCTTTGATTGTTTCATACCTAGTTTACCCCTTTTTGATTAGTTTCATGAGCTGATTGGCTACTTGTCCCATCATACTCAGCATCTTTGTCAAGTTGGAACTTCAATTTTTGAGTTTTCTTGACATTTCTGGAACTTTTAGACCCTGGTGCCCCTGACTTAGTGTTATCAGAGCGCCAACGCTTTTTGTAGCCTTACACAGAGCGCTATAACACTCTTTGCCCTTGGCAACAAAGCGCCATCCTCCTTTGGCCCAGAAAACTTCAAAATTTGCATTTTTTTTTGGATTTCTGCCTCTGTGTTCTTCTGCTGAGTGATTTAGTGAGTCAATTTGTCTTCCTTTTAGCTTTGACATCTAATCTTTTTGAAGAATAAACACCTTGTTGATTGGATTTTGTAACCTTCTTCACCCTTTTGCATTGAGTTTTTCCTGTTGAGTGAAGTTTGGAACCTATGAATTGCTTTTCTTTTCTCTTTAATTGAGCGAAAACCCTGGTGAAGGTCATCAAAGGTCTACAGACCTCTGTATCTTGTTTTCAATCAAGGTCATTATTCTTCAATTTTTGCTTGTTGGGTATAAAAATTTTGTTTTCTCTTTGATTGTTTCCTTTTTCTCGCTTTTTCATTTTGATTGATACGAAGGGTGTATTGTTTGTGTTGCTCTTGCTTATGCTAGTTTGGTTTTTCATTCATACCAAGAAGATAATTAGCAAAGATAAGCATTGTGATTGGATTGACCATCATTCATACGCGAACAATAAAGATATCTTCATGATTGATTGAGCATATTAAAAGGCATTTGAAAGTTTGCATTACATTAGGATTTGATTGAGAAAAAGAATTGTTTGAGAGCACTCCGTGGTCATGCTTGTTAGTGAAAGAACTCTCTCTCTCCCTTAGCTAGATGTTCATCGAAAGGAAATGACTGTTTATCATGTTCGATGCATTCTTTGGGTCTGAGTCATAATTTCATTTGTTTCACTTCCATGCACCCCTTTTGCGTAAATAACAACCATTAAAATCAACGCAAATTAAAATTTATCTAGAACTTTTTCTTTGCTAGAATCCTCCACCAACAGTAGAATAGGTGTAGTAATTTGGATTAGGCTGTGAGCATAACTCTCCAAAGTTGTCAAAACAAACATTAGTATCCTGAGTTAGGGAGAGTAAATCCAGTTATCGTATAAGTCTGCCTGGGATCCCCCTCTCACACAGGGGTTACGCACGAGGTTTCATTCGGGTAAGCTACGGGGACTAAACCTCCGTGGTTTAACTATTTATCGTGGTTGGATCGTATTATGGGGATCACTTTGAGGTAAATCCACAATTACTGTGTGGAAGCCTCTTAGTTGGTTTCAGGCTTGATACTTTGCCCGTACGTTTGGATCGAACTGTCGACTGTTCCCACCTAGGGGCTGACTGCGAATTGGTAACCGTAGTGGCCATAACCTTTAGGTTCTTACACAAGGTGACAGTGACGGGAAGTCTCACTGTACCTGGAGCAGACATTGGTCAAACTCACTCGGGCTCCTTGGAGGGTAAATCCACAATTACTACGTGGAAG
>JZKD02S2357433.1:790320-849037 GCA_000966675.3 Picea glauca | reverse complement strand
GGCTTAGATAGATTTGAAAGGAAGTCAGTGTCCACGTTAAGCATTTTTCTATCTAGGGTTAAGGTCAAGCTCTAGAGGTTGATCTACTTGTCCGTAGGCAGATTTTCCTACAACACTAGGTGGTTGTAGATACTTTCTACTCTTCATTGATGATTATAGTAGAATGACTTGGGTTTATTTTTTAAAGGAAAAGTCAGAAACCTTTGAAAGGTTCAGGGCTTTTTAGCATCTGGTTGAAAATGAAGCTAAGGAAAATATTGGCACATTATAGATTGATAATGGAGGGGAATTCTCTTCCAATGAGTTCCAAAATTTCTACAGTCAAAAGGGAATCAAAAGGAAATTAAAAAATGTATATAATACTCAAAATAATGGAGTAACTGAAAGGATGAATCACACCTTTTTAGGCATGTCTAGATCCATGTTAACGTTAAAACATTTAAGTCCCTCATGCTGGGAAGAATCAGTTCATACTGCCATTTACTTAGGGAACATATATCCCACAACTTATTTGGATGGGATCACACCAAATGAATCATGGTATGGATTCAAGACTTATATCGAACATCTTTGAGTTTTTGGTTCAACATGTTATGCGCTAGTTCCTAAAGAAAAGCGAACTAAGTTAGATTCACGAAGTGTGAAGTGTGTCTTCCTTGGATATTCTGATGAGAAGAAGAGATATCACCTTTTATTTGATGATAAATTCATTGTCAGTCGAGATGTTATATTTGGAGAAACATAAATAAAGAGTTCTACATAAATAGAAAGCCTTCTCAAAATATTGGACAAACAAGTTGACAAAGAAAAAATCAATGCACAATCAACCAAGTCAACAACATTGGTTTGAAATTGATTTAAGTTCTTCAGAACATGAAAATTCTTCATCAAGTTTGTCTTCTTCTTCATCACAAAGTTCATCTGAATCTTCATCCAATAGTTCATCAGGTGATGACAATTTGTTGGAGTAGTACATTTTGGGATCATTTTTGGGAATTGTGCAGAAGCAAACTGTGCAACAAATTGGATGAGGAGCAACACATGCAAAATAAAGGAAGGAAGTTAGCGCATTTTGAGCACCAACGCACCCATAAAAAAGGAAGTTAGTTAGAATTAGTTATACTTTTTGGTACATTTTGTAATGGGATAATCACTAATGTCAATGTATAAATATGTAATGGGTTTTTAGGTTAGATAGTGCTGATGAGTGGAAAAATACCAGTTGTTGGGTAAAAATGTCATAGTTCCGAGGTTCAAGAAGTATCTATAAGTTGAATATGAGCTAAGTTGAATATCATTCGAGAGGTAAGTGTGCACTATATGGATGAACGATAAAGTCATGTTGGTTTATATATGATATATATTGTATGAGCGCAGTGCACACTTTTTGTAAGAGATAATGTTGAATGATAATATAAGAAGGCTACCATTGTGGACATAACCCAGTTTAGGGTAAACCAAGTTAAATATTTGTGTTATGATGTATGCCTTGTTGTGATGTGTTTCATTTCTGTTTTGTTTATGGTGCACTTAATGAATAAATGATTAATATGAATAAGTTATATGATGGTTATGCACACATAATGAATGGTCTAATGAATGATTGTTAAGTATGTTAGATATGATGAATGTCTCCTATTCCCCCATGAATGTGGAAATCTGGTTCCTGTAGTCCCCATAGGTGCCTCGGGTGAGACTTCACTTTCTTGTAGGGGATTCTGAAAGGGCTAGTATACTTAGGTTTTATTTGGTGATTTAATGTTGAACCCCAAGTCTTCCCATTGTACGCCAACAAATGGTTTCATTGTCGGGACCGAGATCTGTGACTGAGGGAATGTGGATACCTACTAAGGAGGATATTGGATAATGGTTAGACATGAAGGAGATTAAGTTAGATAAATATCATAGTAGGAATATTCAGATTACCACAGAGAAATGGCTACAAAGGTACATGTTTACAAATTTTCATGAAATTTTCTTTATTGATTTCCCAAATATTTTAGTGGAGTGGATCTAGAGAATACATGAACATATAATCAAAAGATACTATTATTATGAAAAATTGGTCTCCTAAATTAATTTGGAAATTCAATACTATAAGAAATAAAGTATCACACATAATTGATTTTTGGCTGGAAAGTATACTGGGAGGTTACATTACTGAATTTTCTATAGATTATACTCAGTCATATAGTGTTGCTGAAAGATAATTTTTTAAGGGAGTGTTTGGAAGATACCTAAAGTCACTATCTACTTGGATTAATATGTTGTTGTGTGACAAGGGATTTATGAAGATGGAATTTGATTTCCCTAGTAGTTAAGTGATTTCACACATAAGGGGGGTTGAGGGATGACCAGGGGATGGTCTGAGTGTTGCAGGGAAGAATGAATGAGGAACATATGGGATGATGATTCCAAGAGAAGAACAAGGTGCGATCGCAGAAGAGATTGGGGTATTGTGTAGTGGTAATAGATTTAGGTTGAATAAGAAGAGGAATGTGTATGATAGAGAGGAGAAACACATTGAGTTTGAAGAGGGAGAAACTGGTGTAATACTCCAGATCATATCACACAAAAAAGGTTAGATCAATCCAATATAAGAAGATCCCACTCAAGCTAGACTCAACATCAAACCCATGACCCCTTGTGCATATCTAAAGTCTGAAGAAACTTTGTCGATTGTAGTTAGTAAGGGAAGTAAGGATAATAGTCAAAAAAATGGAAGTAGTACAATAAACCAGCTTAAGATAATATCACCAAGGAGGAATACCACGCATAATACAATGGAGAAAGTATCTCCCACTTTAAGAATGCATGTCTTTCATGGGGTAGGTTCAAAATATCCAGAACAACATTTGTTCATTTGTGAGACAATATGGACTGTGAAGAATGTCCAGGATGATGATGCAAATATTGTGGAGTTGGAAATGACATTTATAGACTGCACATTACTATTGTACATGAAATATCATACTACTAAACCTATGGGAAAAACTATAACATTGTCATATGTAAGACAAGCTCTATTGAAAGAGTTCTAGAAACCTAAGTATGAGTCGTAGTGAATTACAGAGTTGAAGGAGATCAAGAAGATAGTGAATGAATCAATGTGGGACTATGATCAAAGATTTAAGATACTGAAGGATCGAATGACATTCCAAATTCCAGATGAACAACATAGGGAGTGGTTTATTGCATGATTTTTATCCCATATACATTTCCCTTTGATGCAGTAGAAGATTGCATCGTAGTTGCAAGCCCTAGAAATTGATATGAAATTGGAAGCATCCACTATAGGAGAAAATGGAATAGGGATGGATCAAGTTTAGACGCAGTTAACATCATTGACTATTCAATTGTAAGAACTTGTGAAAGGAAAAGAAAATCACAATAAAGTCTGGTGTGTCACATGTAGAACAGGAAGGCATCATAAGAATGAATTCCCATATTTTCAGTAGTATTTGAATATAGGAGCTCCAAATCCATTAGGGGTATGATGTGATATTTGCAAGATGATGGGTCACCACCTTGCTGCTTGTTCATTAATGCAGAAATACTAGATCACTTCTAGAAACTTGTTTTGAAACTTTTGTGAGTCAGTAAGACATGAAGAGAATAATTGTTGTGCATTTGATTTTATGAGAGAGCGCAATGCAAATGCATACATTGTCCATGGAGAAGAATATGAAGGAGGAGCTCCGCAATATAATAATCCAAGAGATTATAATCAAGGAGGAAGATGAGGGTTTATAGGTCATGGAAGAGGATGATTTGATAGAGGAAGAGGAAAATTATATGTTATAACTATAATAAACCTAAAAATTTGGCGCAAAACTGTCCAAATCCATACACGACATGTACATATTGCAGAAAACTAGACCGTGCAATGGAGGATTTCCCACAGCTGATCACAAAGTGAAAATAAAAGAGGAACTCATATGTATAGATGATAGTAGCAGAGGCACATGAAAAACAAACCCAGATATCAATAGTGGCACCTAGAGGAACCAGAACTAGAGCTAATGCGATGGATCCAGGAAATAGGATCCACTAGTGGGTCAGGAAAGCAACACAACCTCTTATGTTGTTTGAACCTATAAATGATAAATATACATACATGCAAGCAAGGAAGGAATTGATAGGAGCATAATGGATAACATCATATTCAACCGCACCACATTTGTATGACATATCACCAGTGTATGATATGCCACCAGTCTATGAACATTTAGAAAGGCAAGTTGACAAGGTAATCACTTTGAATTTTTTTCTAAAAATTTGTTTCGAGATACTGAAGGATGAGTCTACTTTGCGTATGCTATGTGTAATGATCGATCGTTGTGTCCAATATAAAGAGATACCTGTCTCACATTGATCAATTAACTAGGTGCACCGCAAGCAGAGAATGAATAGGTATTTTTGACTCAATGTGCATATAGGAAACTACAACATGGAAATTATTATTTTAGATCTAGGTTCCAATGTGAATGTCGTCCTGAAGCAGACCTAGGAAATGATGGGTAAGATAAATTTCATCTGATCACCCATTCAATTGAGGTTATAAAATCAAAGAACATTGTTCCAATTGGAAAGATGACATGGGTAAGTGTTATTATTGATGGAGTGCGCAACTTGGATGATTTTGAAGTGATTGAGATAGTGGATGGTAACACCCCTTACCCAACACTACTTGGAATTGATTAGGCCTTTGAAAAACAAACCATCGTTGATATAAAGAATATACAAATGATATTTGAAGTAGAAGACTTGAAGGTTACTGCTCCGTTGGATCCTATTGAAGGAAGAAGATATGTAGAACCAGTAAAGGGAAAAGATCTCAACAACATGTATAATATTACCACGTGGATGGATGATTATGTGAATCCTACATATGATGGTGTACTTAGTTGGAGAAGTATTATTTCATGCATGTCATATTCAGAATAATCTTTGGAGAATTGATAACAGAGATTGCATGAAGTTTTCACAAGGAAATGTGCTCAGATTACCTACGCATTGTGATGGATTGGAACTAAGGTATGTGATCCTCCAAGGTATGACATACTAATCAATGTAGCTTATTTTATAAGATAATTTGAATTGCAAATATCATATCAATAGAGTTTACTAGATTTAAATGTCACACTGAAAGAGACCCTGGCAAGATGGTGGGCTGTGCATAAGGATGGAATAAGATATTGGGAGCAATGAAAAAGGCTATTACGGGTCAGATTCGGGATAGAGAATGAATATACCATGCATAAGTTTATAGGATTGAGCTGCCTGATGGAGCATCTTGCATAGTGCATTGCAACATGGAGTAAAGTACCTAGGAAATAATGGACACACTTGTTTGTACACACCTTGTACACAATCCCAAAGAATTGGTACTTGAAGTTGGAAGTGCACAGAGAAACTAAAGATTGGGAAGAATTAACTCAATATTTCAAGATAAATTTGATTTTTGAATATGATTCTCCTTTGATTGAATCAACTTTGTAGGTCATAAAAAACAATATTTTTACATTAGAAGACTCAATAGAGATAGTACCTATATGTAGCGCACATAGATATTCTGCGATAATTGAAGAACTTTTGCACTGTTATAATGTTGCTGAAGAAGACAAAAAGGAGGAAAAAGGTCCTATGAATGTGAAAATACCGGAAACCGAAGGAGAGCACGAAGTAGAAGGACCACAACTTGAATCTGTTGTGTATGCAAAACCATTGAGAATGCAGAAATAAAATATTGGTACAAAAGATAAGCCTAAGTTTGCGAACATAAGAGACTATTGGAATAATGAAGATGTTGATAAGATAGTTGATTTACTTTTTGAATATCAAGATCTGTTTCCAACTACTTTTTTAGAGATGAAAGGAATTTCTGGGGAGATAGGAGAGATGAAGATTCCCTTGAAGCCAGATGCTAAGCCAGTAAAGTAGAGACCATATAGATTGAATCTGATGTGCAAGAAGAAGGTGAAAGCAAAGATAGACAGGATGTTGGAAGCATGGATTATTGAACTTGTTGCAGAATCAAAATGGATTAATCTAATGGTTGTCCAGGATAAGAAGGCAAGAGAGATCAATATTTGTGTAGATATGCGGAAATTAAATGATGCTTGTTTACATGATCTATTTCTGACTTCGTTTATAGATGAAGTGTTGGAGAATGTAGGAGGACAATAAGCTTATTCATTCACTGATGGATTTTTAGGGTATCATCAGATCAATATTGTGTAGGAAGATAGATATAATACTACATTTGTGACATGATGGGGATGTTACTAGTACACAATTATGCCATTTGTATTGAAGAATGCACCAACAATATTCTCTAGAGTGGTTGTAGAAACATTTAAATAATTTATCCATAAGTTATTAGAAGTATACTTAGATGACTGGATGATGTTGTAGCTTGTTGAAATATCATGTTGAGACTTTGTGCTTGATGTTGGATAGGTGTAGGCAGTTTTATATATCTTTGAATTTGAAGAAGTGAATTTTCTATGTAACATTTGGTATCTTACTAGGACATGTAGTGTGTAAGAAAGGACTATTGGTGGATCCCACAAAGATTGTTGTAATTTTTGATTTATCATTGCCTACTTTAGTGCGATAATTACGAGAAAAATTGGGTCATACAAGGTATTAGATGAAGTTCATTAGGGGATATGCACAAATCCAAGCTTTGATGGAGAAATTGATAAAGAAGGAGAACAATTTTCAATGGAACGAGGAATTTCAAAAAGGTTTAGATACTTTTAAGCATAAATTGGTTACTGCTATGATTTTGATATTTCTAGATTGGAAGAAGGAGTTTCATGTTAATGTGGATGCATCATCTATAGATTTAGGAACAATCTTAACTTATTCATGAGAAGGAGATATAGATCATCCCATTGCATTTGCAAGTAGTAATTTTTCAACTACAAAATATAACTATACTACTACAAGACATGAAGGATTAGCAATGGTGTATGCATTACATAAGTTTAGATAATACTTGTTGGGCTCACACTTTAAAATGTACATAAATCATTCTATGTTGAGATACTTCGTAAATAAGACAGTGTTGGGGGGGAGAATATGTAGATGAATATTATTGTTTTAGGAATATGACTTTGAGGTAATTGTGAAACTAGAGAAATTTAATTCAGGACATGATCACTTATCACTTATACTATTAGGGGAATATGTAGGAAACTTGGATGACATTTTACCAGATGCGCACTTATTTGTAGTAAATATGGTTGATGATTATTTTATATACATAGTTTATTTATTGAGCAGCCCCACCTGAGTTTATAGTTGCATAGAAGAATAAGTTAGTAGTGAAGGCAACAAACTATCAACTTATAGTAGGAAATTTATACAAGTTAGATGCAAATGGTATTATGAAACAATGCGTATTAAAATATGAAATAAATATGATATTATTAGAGGCACATGAAGGGGTTCTAGGAGGCGACTATGCAGGAAAAGAAACAACTCATAATATTTTGTGCCCAAGATTATGGTGGCCTACCCTTTATAAGGATTCAGAAGAATTATGTCAGACCTGTGATGTTTGTCAGAGACTTGGGATGGATTCCAAGAGAGAGTGCCACAAGTGACATTATAGTATTTTGATAAATGGGTTGTTGATTTTTTTGGACTGATTACTCCACTAGAAAAGAGGCCAAGATTCAGATACATCATTATTATGACAGATTACTTGACCAGATGGGATGAAGAAAAACTAGTCAGAGATTGCAACACATAGACAACTACATGGTTTTTGTTTGAAAATGTGGTGACAAGGTTTGGATGGACCAAAATACTTATGAGTGATCAAGGAACTTATTTTCTGAAAAAGATGATTGTATCTTTGACAAAGGAGTTTCAGATTCATCATTAGAAGAGCACACTATATCATCCCCAGGAAAATGGAACAATGGAAACATTCAATAAGATCCTAGAGTATGCACTAACAAAGGTGAGTAATGTAAGATGAGATGATTGGGACTTGAGGATTCTAGCAATGTTATGGGCATATAAGATTAAAAGTAAGAATTTGATAGGACATAACTTATTCAAACTAGTGTATGGCCAAAAATTTGTTATTCCTATGGGTTTCATAGTACCGAGCCTATGTATTGATGTCATGACATAGATTATAGATTTTGGCATAGTGGAGAAGAGATTGTCAGAGCTAGTAGAGTTGGGAGATGACCTCTTTGTCATAGGTTTCCATCAAAAAGTCCAAAAAGTGCTTAAGAAATCATGGCATGACAGGCACATTAAACAAAATAAGTTCCATAGAGGAGACTTAGTTTTTCTCTACGACAATAAGTTTTTGTAGGACCTTGGGAAGTTTTAGATGCATTGGTTAGGTCCATATGTGATAAGGTTTGTGAAAAATGTAGGTGCTATTCAGTTGGAGAAAATGAATGAAGAAGTTGTGGAAGGACTGGTTAACAGTAGTTAGTTGAAACTATATAGGGACAACCATACTTCCATGCACTAGTTTGAGTGTGTAGTATGTGTACCATAGTACTTGTGTTATAGTGTATTATAGAAATAAAAAGAAAAGAATAAAAAAAATAAAATATTTTGAAGGTTGAAGTTATATATAAGGTTAAACTAGTAAGGAGATAAAACTGAAAAATGTTGCAGAGATTGTGTGCAAGAAGGAGGATTGAAGTGTGACAAATATGGGCGCAGAGGATGATAAAATTATGAAAGAACACACATGACATGAAAATAATTAAAGAGTGATTATAACGGTGAAGTCATGGATACGTGTAGTCATAAATAGAAAGTGACAACAAGATCATGACATACTAAAAAGATCTAGACCATGATCCACAAATAATCCAAATTTATTGCAGAGTATGGAAAGAATTGAAAGTGAGTACAATTAGATTAGACAACGGGTTTGGGTGATCCAAAAAGGATCTAGACAAGACTAAGGAAAACTCAATACTTGAAGAAGAAACTCAGGAAGCTCAGAATGGCCTCAACAGACATAGAAAGGGAAAAAATTCAAAGTTCTCAAAACTCAGTGAAAATGACATCATCACAAAGTGCACGTTGCAAGATTTCCAATGGTGCAAATGAATTTTCAACCTAGCCCAGTCAGCAGGGGATGAGTCAACATCCGTACTGTTGACATCAACATCAGTACAAATGATGTCAACATCTGTACAACATATGTGGCATGCACAGGAGGAAACACGTGTCATGATGAAGCCATCATAATGTCATAATGGTGACATGGTAGCACTAGAGGCTTCCACGTGTCACTCGTATTTGGCATTTCTATATGATTTCATGGACTAGTAAAATTGTGCCATGTGGCAGGCCGTACGGTGACATGGAAGATGACGTGGTAGGCCGAGTTGGTAGCTGAGTTGGAATACCATACACTGATGTGGAAGGGTGATTGTATAGTGGTTGACATGGCCGAATAGTTGGTTTCCATGTGGCCCAATCATGTGTTGCCACATGGTAGTGGGAAAATTCCTAATGAAAACCTGAGAACAATTTTTCAAAAAAGAAAATGTAAAAGATTTGGCGGGTCCGCTAAATCCGGAGGGACCTCGCCAAATTTGGCGCCAACGGATTTACATATAGCCATTGCTAATTCTGGAAGAACATGGCGGGACCCTGCCAAATTTGGAGCCAACAAATTTACATATAGCCACTGCTAAGTTTGGTGGAACAACCAAATACCAATATATGCATATGTTACAAAACAAGCCAAAGGGGGAGGCCCACAAGCTCGACCTTGTGACCTCCCCCTCTACCCATGCCTTAACATATGCTCCACTAGCCATATGGCCAATTGTTTCCATTGATTACAAAGTCAGACTTTTTTCTTAAAAGGTGAATCGACCTAGGTTGCAGGAGGAGGGCATGCGAGGATACGAACCGGTATGAATTTCAAGACAAATTTCTTAGAATTTATTGCAGGTTGTAGGGCATGAAAATCAAGACAGAGTTTCTCTTGGGCCTGGGAGTTCCAGAGTCAGGTTGAAGTGTGGATATAGTCATTTTTTGGTAATTCAACACCACAGATTCAATGGTGTTGTATGTTTTCTGATCTAAGCAAAAATTCTGCAACTTGAATTCATAATGATGTATACATATGTATTTTTCCAAATTCTTTTACTGAGTTAATAAAAATTCCTACTCATTTGAGAGTAGGACCCAATGACGTAGTCCACCAGGGATGAAATCCATTATCAAGTTTTTTTGTTCATATTTTATGCTTATGTCTCTTCATTATTGAGCTTTTCCTTCTTTAATGGTGCACTTTAATTTATGCTCATTTAATGCAATTATTTATAAGTCACTCAATGAAAAGATTCTGGATCATGTTGGTATCAAAGCAATCATCTTTGACTTGAATTGTTGAGTGTGAATGCTTACTAGGGACAAGCATAAGCAGGGTGAAGGAACTCTTAAGACTTTCAATCCCGAAGTTGGATGTGCATCCCGAAGGAAGAAAATGGCAGAAGAGGACAAGCTTGATGGACAGGAGAAAATCTTCCATATGGTATTTTATCGCATGTCATAAATGGTCAAACGAATATATGGATACTACGAGAAGACGATGAAGATGAAAGGGAAGAAAAAGGAAGCACATGCTGATGATGATGCTTTGATAAATTAAGGGGATGGAGAAGATCCTCCTAAGCCTCCATCTTCACCATCAATTTCTAGTTCTTCTTCCTCTGAGCATTCGCATGATTCTCATCATTCTAGCCATAAAGACTCTTTTAAGAAGCCATTATTAAAGCGTGATGTAAAATTTGATTTACCTATGTTTAATGGAGATGCTAATCCTAAAAAACTAGATAATTGGATCCGACTAGTTGAAGTATATTTCCTTGTTCAACATATTGATGAAGAGGAAGTTAAAGTGCAATTGGATTCTCTTTGTTTGGAAGGAATCACTATTGTATGGTGGGAGAGAAAAAATTAGGACAAAATTAAGTGTGGTAATCTTCTTTCCTCATGGTCATAATTTAAATCAACAATAAGGAAGCAATTTTATCAATTGGGTTGTTTAAATAAAGCAATGATGAAATGGAAAACTTTAAGACAAAGTAAAGGTCAAATAGTCCAAAGTTTCACAGATGAATTTAGGAAGAAATAACTTGCACTAAACATTCCTTTAGATTCCTATGAAATTCTAATGAAGCATATTGGCACACTCCATAGTTATATTCATCATACTTTACTATTGTTTAATCCCACCAGTCTTGATGAAGTTTGTGTGCAATCCAGTCACCTTTAAAGAAGGGGTAATAATGGAAAGGAGGAAAATACATTAAAGCACTCTAAAAACCATTTCAATGGAAAAGGAAATGGGAAGGACAAGAGGAAAACTGTGAAAAAGAAGGAAGAATGAAAACCTTCTTGCAACCATTGCGAGAAAACTGGTCATGATAGAGAACATTGTTGGAAACTACATCCAGAGTTAAGGCTAAAGCAGTTTGGAGGCAAGAGGAAGCCAAAGACGATTGCTACAATGCAACATGATCTTGGTTCCGATTCAGGTGATGAATAAAGGATCACAACAATTGGGATGTAAGGTAAATATTGATTTTATGCATGTTCAAGTTATTTAAATGAATCGCATGATGATGATAAAAGGAGAAGTTCACTATTCCACATAAGAGTTGTCTCAAAACATACAAAGATAGACACATTATTTGATTCGGGTTCCCAAGTCAATTTAATATCAGAGACACTTGTTAAGAAATTGGAATTAACCATGAGACCTCACCACAAACCTTACCCTCTCAGTTGGGTATCTGATAAAGTAAATTTAAATGTCACTAAGAAGTGTAGGTTGAGGTTTTATATTGATTCTAAGATGATAAATGAAGTGGATTTAGATGTGGTTCCTTTGGATGTCTGTGGTATTGTATTAGGGAGTCCTTATCTGTATGATAGGAAGGATATCTTCTTTCGAAAGGAAAAAAAATGCTATATTACAAAATATGGAGTGGAATACATCATTAAATCTCACAACATAAAGGAAAAATCAACACTTGTTAGTTCAGGCCAAGTAAAAATAGTTATAAACACTAACGAGAATCTTGTACTCACGATTATAAAAGGGGAATGCCATGATACGTTTGATGTTTTTAATTCTCTTGATCATTTACATAAGAATGGATTGCTTGAGATGAGACAAGTCTTTCAGTGGGAAGGCGACCAATATAAGACCTTTGACAATTTAAAGATCGACATTGTGCCAATGCTCGCCTTACCTAACCTTCAACAACCTTGAAAGTTTGAGACCAATGCTAGTATCAACATCATAAGGAAAAACATATTTTTTAGATATCCTACTGTTACATCTATTATTTTGAAGAATGTTTCCTTAGCTCATATCAATAATGATGGATGGTATGCTATTGGTGAAATATTCAAAGATGTATGTGGGATCTTCCAGGGTTTGCAGGTGAAGGATTTTTGTTTGCATGACAACTTACTCCACCATTTGAGTAAACCTTCCCTTCCTTCCTATAGAGAAGTGCATGTAACTGAAGAAGCTTATGTTTCATTTGTACTTGGGAATTTGGGAATTGTAATGTATTTACAGGGATGGCATTTTCCTCAAAGAAAAATATTTTTAACCATTATTTTAAAGGAATGTGTGTTGTACTTTTGTAAGCCCACTATTGAAAGGCTAGGGCTGTACACACCACTTCCTATTTCCTCTCATCCTTGGGAATTGTTTTAAGTGGATTTTATAAGGGGATTTCCCATGTCTAGTATGAGTCATGTCTACTTATGTGTAGCAGTGGATAGGTTATGTGACAAGGAGGTTTCTCTTTTGCTATCCCAATATGTAAGGGTCCATTTCAGGTTGTCCATGTTCATTATCTCCATTCGAGAGTCTTGATTGTTAGGAGAATATTGGAAAAATTTGTGTCATCTCATGGACACCATGATGGGGAGGAGCATTTATTTCCATCCACATGCCAACATATAGACAAAGGTGGTAAACAATACAATGGTCCAGTTTCTTCAAGGATATTGAAACCAACATCCTAAGACATGGGATGATCAATTACTGTATTTCCAGCATGTGTATAATCAAGTCATGTATTATTTCACTCAACATTCACTAGTCGAGACTTGTCTTGGGTATCTACCTAAGATCCCCTTGAACTTGCTATATGGGAGAAATGGCAAGGAGAGAAACGAAGCCCGCAAGTTCATTCAGATGATTCAACAAGTCAAACAAGAAACAAAAAAGAAGATGAAGGAAGTTGTCATCCTAGAACAAAGACAAAGGATTTCACGCAGAAATGACATTACTTATCTTTGAGTATGCCTAAAGGGTACACAGTGCAACAAGGGATGGAATATCAAGAAGGAAAGAGTGAGGGAACTCTTCCCTCACTTATCTATTGATTGATGAAAGCTTTTGGTGGTACAAAAAAATCTCAGTGGGAAGGCGTGATCCAAAAAGGATCCAGAGAAGACTAAGGATAACTCAGTACTCACAGACGCAACTCAGGAAGCTCAGAATGGCCTCAGTAGACAGAGAAAGGGAAAAAAATTAAATTTCTCAAAAATCAGTGAAACTGACATCATCACGAAGAGCACGTCACAAGATTTCCAATGATGCAAACAACTTGTCAAACAGAGTCACGTATCAAAAGATATTCACGGTGAAAGTTTGGTCAACCTAGCACAGTCAGCAGGGGATGAGTCAACATTCGTACTTTTGATTTCAGCATCAGTACAGATGATGTCAGCATCCATACAAGATACTTGATATGTGCAGGAGGTGACACATGCCATGCTGACCTCAACATAATGTCAAAATGGTGATGTGGCAACATGAGAGGCTTCCACCTGTCACTCATATTTGGAATTTCTTGGTCATTTCGTGGACCAATAAACATGCACCACGTGGCAGTCCATACAACCACATGGTAGGCCGTATGGTGACATGGCAGGATGAGTTAGAAGATGAGTTGGTAGACCATACACTGATGTGGCAGGGTGATTGTACAATGGATAATGTGGCCAAATAGTTGGCTGCCACATGGCAGTGGGAAAATGCCCAATGAAAACCTGAGAATGAATTTTCAAAAAAAATATATATGTAAAAGATTTTGCGAGTCCGCCAAATCCTGAGGCACCCCACCAAATTTGACGCCAATGGATTTAAATATAACCACTGCTAATTCTAGCGGAAAAACCAAATACCAATATATGCATATGTTACAACAAAAAAGCCAAAAGGGGAGGCCTGCATGCTCAACCCTGGGACCTCCCCCTCTAACCATGCCTTAACATATGATCCTCTAGCCATATGGCCAATGGTCTCCGTTGATTACAAAATCAGACTTTTTTCTTAAAAGGTGAATCCGCCCAAGTTGTAGGAGGAGGGCGCATGAGGGACCACGACCTGTTAGATGTGAAGAAATTTCCAGAGCTAGCAACCCATAACTATTTTCACACAGTAATGTGACCCGGATCACTAGTAATGACACTCGAGTCGAAGGAATGGGTGACATGGTTGCAACGAGTAGGGATTATAAATATATTGGAGATACCTCATTTTGGTAGGAGAACAAAAATCAATGCATGTGTTAAGTTGTTGCTTAGTTGTGTCCATGGAGAATTCCTATGGATGGATAGATCCATTTCGATAGATACAAATTTGATTGTGTGGATAATAGGATTACCTACATAAGGGGATGATCCTTTGCGATTATTCATGGAAAAGACTAATGAGAAAGAATTCTCAAAGAGGATCAAGGACACGTATGGAATATTTAGAGGAGTGTGTGGGCTTGATGTATCAAACATCACTGAAGATACAGTAAGGTTTGCAACACAAGTGTTGGCGTGTAAGATACTGTGAAAATTTCATAATGATCAAGTAACAACAAGAGCCATAGCAACAATAGAGAAGTGTGTAGTAGGAGTGATGATGAACTGGTTGACCTTTCTGGTCAATCAGTTTTTTATGGACTGTAGAGAAGCATAGGAGAAAGGAACAAAGTTCCACTATGCCTGGTTATTAATATTGATAGCACTAACTACATGGAGGGAGCCCGAAGAGACATAGTTCTTGGAAGGAATTCATAAGCCATTTTTTGCAGCCAGATATGTGTCTTTATGGCATATTGTGCATAAGGAGACTATTTGGTAATGCATTGAGGACATGCAGTGCATTCCACCACAGATTGTTGAAGTATATAAAGGTATTTTGCAGTTTAAGGCACGGATGCATCATATCTATATCTAGGTGAAGAACGATACATATTAACAATGGATGCTAATGCATTACAGAGTGATGGAGCAGGACATCATCCATATAATAAATGATTGGGATGAAGAGTGGAGAATCCCAAAGATAGAGCCAGAGAAGGATACAGAACCAAAGAAGGAGACATAACCAAAAAAATATCAAGAAGAAGAAGAATAAGGAGAACAAGGAAATGGTGAAGAATAAATGTGTGAAGTCCCACCACATTTTGGTGAGAAAAGTAAAAAACACTCTGAGCGGCCAGGACTACAACAACAAAAGAATAAGAAATTCATAAAGAAAGTGGCTATTCAAGCATTAATGGAGAATGAATTATACAAGATCATAGATCAAGTCAAGGAGGTTACTGATGAGTCTTTTGAATGAGCAACACAAAAACAAGAATGAATGCACTGGGATGTGTAAGTGCAGATTTCTGCTCTTCGATATATTTTGGATACAACTAGGATAGCGCCAGTTAGAGTAGGAGAACAAGATCAGACAAATATTATGACAGAGGCACAACCGACAAATTCCCACCCATCTACAACATCATAAGAGCACCAGGTGATGAATATAACAAAAAGAGCCTTAGATTTCCCTATGAAAGAGTGAAAGGAGCATGCAAAGGCACATAATCATATCGACTTGGTGTTGTCTCAGTTTCTAGTAGAAGTATTACGTAGTTTGTAGATGAGCATCACACATGAAATTCAATTGCATGTGGTATCAACGTCGATGGAGTTGACTAAGTTAGTTGTAGATAATGAGGTGCTACACACATAATGCGATAAACTTATGCTAGAGAGGGATGAGGCCGCATAGAGGAAAAAATATTGAAACAAGCTACACATGGGGTCTATAGTAATATTAAAAAAGTTTCTATGGAGGTAAATGATCCTTTAAAATAACAAGTCACAAATATAAATAAAGCCATTCATGTGTTCCACGAAAATATTATTGATTTGGAAGCACGCCAGGAATCAGGTATGCCAACAAAAGAAAGAGAGTAGAGAGAGAAGACAACTACGATGCGAGGGGTAAAAATAAAGAGTATGGATGAATAATGTGTGACGTTGTATGAAGGAATCACACAAGTATGAACTGCACTACTAGAGAACACATAACTAAAAGCATTAGATCAGAATCTACATAATGTGCAAGATAACGCACATAAAATCAAACACATCATGAATACACTACCAAAAAAGGAAAAAATGGTTGCCTTAGTGGAGAACATGCAGGTAAACCAGAAGATAAATCAAATTAGGGTTGAATAGAATATGTCGGTGTATAATTTAGAGCCATTCCAAGAAGAAGCATTCAAGGTAATAGAATAAATCTCATAAGTACAAGTCAAGGTGAAGCAAGCAATACAAGAGATCGAAGAGAAGTTGCAAACTCCTATCACCGTGCAGGCTACAAAAGAGATATCGACCTAGGAAGTAGAAATAAGGGAAAAGGTCACAACTTCTAGGGATACATTTGAGAAATTCGTTGTGGCACTGAAGGTGGCGCAACAACAAAATCGAGTGGCTCGGTACGAGATACAGGTGAGTGTTGGGGGCCTATTGGAGTAATACATTTTCGGACTAGTTTTGGGAATCACATAGGAAAAAAACGCACGACAGGTCAGATGATAAGCAATGCACATGGAATAAAGGAAGGTAGTTAGCGTGTTTTGAGGACCAGTGCACACAGAAAGAAAAATTTAGTTAGAAGTAGTTATACCTTTTGGTCCATTTTGTAATGGTATAAGCCCTAGTGTCAATGTATAAATATGTAATGGGTTTTCTGGGTAGAGGGTGTTGATGAGTAGAAAATACTAGTTGATGGTTGAAAAATTCATAGTTTCTAGGTTCAAGAAGTAACTATAAGTCGAATATGAGATAATTTGAATATCATTCGAGAGGTAAGTGTGCATTGTATGTGTGAATGGTAAAGTCATGTTGGATTATATTTGAGATATCTTGTATGAGCGCAATGCACACCTTTTGTAGGAGATAATGTTGAATGATAATATGAGAATCCCATCATTGTGGACGTAGCCTAGTTTGGGGTGAATCACATTAAATATCTATATTACGATGTATGTCGTATTGTGATGTGTTTATTTTCTGTTCTGTTTATGGTGCACTTAGTGAATAAATGATTAATATGAATAATTAATATGATGGTTCTATACACATGATGAATGGTCTAATGAATGAATGTTAATTATTTTGGATATGATGAAAGTATCATATTCCCCCATGATTGCGGAAACTTGGTTCTTGCAGTCCCCATAGGTACCTCGGGTGAGACTTCAACTACTTGTAGGTGATGTTGAAAGGGACGATATCCTTAGGGTTTTGTTGGTGATTTAAGGTTGAACCTCGGGTCTTCCTACTACACACCAACACACTCCACCTCCAAATACCTAAGAAGAAATAATATTTTCTATTTTTATTAATCCTATCTATAATAACGGTGAAAATTCAGATCCCAAAATAAGTCAACATCAACTCCCTAAGTGGGATGTTCAACTTTTGAAAGATGTACGACCCGATGAACAAAATAAAATAGGTACAATAAGTTAAAAAAGGAATGAAGACAATTTTTCTTTGGTATTACATGCTTTTGTTGAGCCTTCAACTTTCAAAGAGGGCATAAAACATGTAGAATGGAAACAAACAATTATGTATGAGTATAAATCAATGATAGAGAATGCCACTTGGAAAATTATTGATTGTCCTCCAGATGTTAAACCCATCAGATGCAAATGGTTTTACCGAATTAAGTATAAGTTAGACAAAATGATAGACAAGTATAAGGCAAGACTTGTAGCCAAGGTTTTTGGACAACATGAAGAGATTGATTATGAAGAAACTTTTGCTCCAACAAAAAAGTGGAACACATCCAAATGGTACTTTCATTATCAACTCAAAAAGGATGGAAAGTACATCAAATGGATGTAAAAAGTTCCTTCCTCAATGGAGATTTGTAGGAAGAAGAATATATGACTCAACCTCCTAGTTTTGAGCTCGAAGGACAAGAACAAAAATTTTGTATGTTAATCAAGGCATTGTATGGCTTGAAATAAGCTCCCCAGGCTTGGTGTGCCAAAATGGAGGAGTATCTTTTCACAAAGTTGGATTTCAATGAAGTGAATATGATGATACCCTATGTGTGCACCTACAAGGGAAAAATATGGTCATTTTAGTCATGTATGTCATTGAATTGATCATTACTGAAAACAATGATGATCATATTGTTCAGGTGAAGAAAGAATTACTGGCTGGATTCAAGATGACAGATTTGGGATTACTTCACTACTATCTTGGAGTTGAATTATTTCAACATTCAAACAAAATTTTCATTAATCAATGCAAGTATGCATATGAGTTATTGAAAATATTTGGCAGGAACGATTGCAAATCCATTCTCACCCTGATGGAGAAAAATTTAGAACTTCCAAAACTTGAAGGGGCGGGGGGGGGGATTGGTAAACAACACAAGTTACATGAAGTTGATTGGTAGCTTAATTTATTTGACAACCAGTCATCCAGATTTATCATATGCAGTAAGTATTCTCTCCATATTTATGAAATAACCCAGGGAAAGCCATTAGAATGCAACACAGTGGGTTCTTATATATATTCAAGTTACAAAAGATTATGGTCTTCTATACAAGAAGAATAAAAAAATTGTACTTGCAGGATATTTAGATGTGGATTTTCCTGGAAATGTTGATGATAGGGCATCAACATCAGGTTACTTGATGAATATGGGATCAACAAAAAATTCTTGGAGTTGCAAGAAACATACTACTATAGAAAATTCTTCCGCAGAAGTAGAATATGTATCAGCATGCGAAGCAACATGTGAAATAGTTTGGTTACATAGAGTTTTATAGGATTAGGGAATTTCTCAAACATAAGCTATTTCATTGTTAATTTATAGTCATCCAGCCATTAAACTTGCTAAAAATCCATTTTTCCATAAAAAAACAAAGCATTTCGACACAAAGTATCATTAAACCAGGGAACTCATTGCAAAGGGCATCATCAAACTGATATATTGTCCTTTAGAAGATAATATCTCAGATATTTTCACAAAACCACTTGGCATGATCAAATTTACTAAGTTTAGAGAAGAACTTGGTATTTGTTCCAATGTAATTTTGGATCAAAGGGGGGAATGTTAGATATTATGATCCTAAAGTACTTAGTATATTATTGTTTTATACTTAGGCCTTTTTAGAATGTATTTAGTTAGATTAGACAATGAGTCTAGAAAAGAGTAGCTTCTTAGAAGAAACAAAAAAAAAAATTGTTAGAATATTCATTTAATGTAAATGTACACTTGTCATACTCACATGATTATGTGATAATATGTCCATACAAAAAATTATCTTAGAATTAGTTTAATGGGATTATTAAATCTCTCATTTTCTCATGCGAGAGTGATGTTGGAGATTGTAAGATATTGCATTTATTGTGTAATTATTTTCCATCTTTAATAAAATTTGTGTGTCTGAGGACACTTCTATTTCTTTAGGAAGGTCATGCGGGAAAAATACTTGAGGGATAGGGATCCATAGGAATGGATTAGATAGGAACCCAAATCCTTTAAAGGAGAATCTAATGTGTGGAAAGGTTTAGTTAAAACCTATGATATTTTAGGATCACAAGTTTCCTAGAAAATTGGAAAGGGTACTAAGGTGAAAATAGGTGTGGACCCATGGATTGGATGTGGAGATAATTATAGGATTTATGAACCTCTCAGAATGCACCTTCATAATAGAGGCATCACAACTTTAGTAAAATCTTCAATGCTAGTGATTCATGGAGCAAGGTTATAAGTTTGGAAATATGTTGTAGATTTGGGATTGTTGGTTGAGATGACAATGGAATAGAGAGAATATATCAACTCACTTAAACACTATGTCACATGCATTTCAAAATAGGATGATGAACTAAGTTGGTATAATAATATATCAACAAGGATACTTATAGCAAATCTAGGTTACATAGCTAAAATTAGTGAGAACACGGGAGATGAAAGATAATGGTGGTAGAAAGTAACATGGAAGTTAATGTATCCTTTAAAAGTGAGGATATTCACTTGGATGGCCTTGGAAAAAAAAATATTAACATGGGATAATGTACAAAACATAATCTCATATGTACTTAGTTGGTGTTACTTGTGCGAGATTGACAATGAATTGGTGGATCACCTTTTTTTCCATTGTTCATTTACTAAAGTTGATTGGAAGGAAATGTTTCAAGATTTAAATATCTAGAATAATTGAGATAAATTAAACTTTCTGGAATGTTTTAAATCATGGTTCATTGATATAAATGTTTTTACTTTTAAGGCTCTTCCATGTCATGTTATTCAAGGAATCTTGCTATCAAGAAATATGTTTATCTTTGAAGGATTGTAGGAAAATTTGGGAAGAATCACTCATCAGATTAGAATATCCTTTGGGGAAGGAAGGAAGCCACTAAAAAAATCATTTCCAAGGATCCCTTAGGACCCTAATATAGATTAATATATATCATGGGTTTTTGTGATGGAGCATGCCAATGTTCTCCAAGTGAGCATGGAGCGAGAGCCATTCTCTTTCTCAAAATTCAACATCATTTTTCTCTAAAGTATGTGGTTGGGATCGACACCAACAATAGAGAAGAACTTTATGCACTCCATATATCCCTCAAAGCCGCATTGGAACAAGAGGTGAAAAATATATAGATTCTGGATGATTCTAAACTTGTACTATATTGGGAAAATGGTAAAAGAAACATATCTAATATGATAGTAAGGCTTATCATGGATATAATTTAGGTGTTGAAAGGAGATCTTGATGAAATTTATTTTATCCATGTTTATTAGCAGTTCAATAAAAAGGAATATACTCTTTCAAAGGAATCCTTTATAGTTTAAGAAGGAATGTTGATTGAACAAGAGGTCAAAGATAATACCCCTCATGCAACTTTGCAAAACGTTCTTATTTGATGGGTAGTTTGTATTTTTTTTTGTTGTGAACTTGTATAATATATAAAATGTTAAATTTATGTTTTGGAATGTTTTATATTTTATGATGAAAATGTTTTTGTCAGTTCGGGAGGATTGTATAAGGATGTAATGTTAACTCATGATTGCAAGAAGAAATAGGTCACTACAATATGGGGTGTTTTGGTATGAGGGAGTGGAGGCTAGTAAATGCGTATTTAATTTCTTGTTTGAAATATCAATACAAAGATTTTTTTTCTTGGAAAAAAAATTGAGATTCCATATAATGTTTAACACTTGTGATATGAACTCATTTAATTTGGATTGTGACTGGAAAAACTTGTAATAATTTAATGTCGAGGATTGTTTAACACTTTTTTAAGGTGAATTATTTATTATCTAGGAAGATGAAAAATGTGTATTAAACATGTTTACAAACTTGATTAAATGACTCAGTCAATGATTGCATGATTTGATTATTTTTAAATCAAAATTTTGAATCAAAATGACATTTCTAAAATTTATTGTTAAATATTTTTACTAGACTTATTATTAATTTAGATAAAATTAAAATTATAGTATTTAAGTCTAAGAAGATAATTATTCCTTCAAGTTTATATATAGAAATAACATATTTCATATTGAATAATGAAAGTAATTATAAATTACTTTTGATTACTTTTTAAAATCAATTGTTTGATTAAATCTTTTATTAAATCATGAAAATAAATATAAATATTATATTAACTATAAAAAGAGATAAAGTGATCAACTAAAATGATATTTGACAATAGTGGTTGTTAATATTAATATTACAAAAAGATACAACATGTAGATTGTACAATTAAAAATTATTCGTAATTGTTGGGTATGTGTTATATTCTTTGCACGACCAAACCTAGTGTTTGCATTAAGTCCGACGCACAGGGGGGGAGTCATAGGGGGGTGGAGCCCCCCTGTTCAGGAGGTCTTAGGGGGTGGGAGACGCTATGTGTGGGGAATTGGGGGAAGCATCCCCAAAATTTATTTTTGGCGATTTTTGCATCCATTTTTAGTGTTATTTTGGCACATGGTTTTCGACGATGGTTTTCTAATTCTGGTTAAGGAATTATGGTTGTTGACTAATCTGATTCAATGGATTAGGGGTTTTGGATGTTGCAAAACCCTATATATATTGCATTGCAAACGATGAAGAGGATTATGAATGAAATATTAGAGGTGTGGCCCTAAACAAGTTGCTAGTTTTCCTGGTTTGTGTTTCCAAGATAAAATCTCTATGTAATGTGTGTATGTGCCATTGTATGTTTTCTATTTTTATTAAGAATCTAGTTGCAGTATTTAATTTTACAAGGTTAAAATATAAATTTGGTATTAGAGTTGTTATTTTCTTCTAGGGGACGCCTTTGTCGCTTTGGTTTTGGCTCGGGTCTGTGATAAACCTTGTTACAATGAGAGATCTGTGGTATCAATTATTCAAGTGATAAGAAATGACAAGTAGTTCGAAAATAAAAATCGATACATTTAATGGGTAAAGTTTTGAGATGTGGAATCTCAATATGGAAGATCTATTGGTGTACAAAGATCAATGGATCACTATGGATCTAGGTAATACACCTACAATAATGTCATCAAAAGACTGGGAAAAGTTGGATTAGAAGGTGAAGAGCACAATCCGATTATGTCTCTCAGATTTAGTATTACTGAATGTGTCTGGGGAAGCTACAACCAAGTATTTATGAAATAATTTAAGGGCTTTGTATTAGTTTAAGTCCCTGGTAAACAAACTTTCTTGCAGAAGAATTTGTACAACCCGAGGATGAAAGATGTAGACTCGGTGACAGAGAATATGAATGCCTTCAATACATTGGTAAGTCAACTATTATATATTGATATTAATATTATTGATGAAGATAAGTGTATTATTTTTTTTTTCTATTTACCATACATGTGGGATGGTCTGGTTTTGGCCATAGGTAGCAATACAACTACTTTAAGTTTTGATGATGTGGTCTCATCCTTGTTGTTAGAGGAGAGGAGACAAAGAAACATGGAACGACAAAGCACAAATGCCTTATTTTCAATAGGTAGCTCCCAGAAAAGAAAAATATCTAAGTCCTCAAGTGGGAGACCTAAATCTAAGGGAATATCTAAATCTCTTAGAAATTTTGTAAAGGTATGCTAGAGATGTGGAAAAGAAGGGAATTATAAGAAACAATGTAGATCCAAAAGTGTTGAGACAAATAAGGGATTTGGTGATTCTACTTATATAGAAGAAAAAATATTCATGGAAGAAGGAGGGGATGTGTAATTAGCTTAGTCAAGAATACACGCATATCATGAGGCATGGTTGGACAACTTAGGTGCATCCTTTCCTATGACTCCTCACATGGAGTGGTTTTGTAAATATGAAAGGTATGTTAGAGGTGACATTTTCCTAGGTGATGAACGGACAAACAAAATCATAGGACAAGAAAAAGTCAAGTTGAATATCATGGATGGAGGGATTAGAACACTCCCTAGTGTTCTACACATCCCAGCGTAGGCTAGAAATTTTATTTCTATAAGAAAAATGGACGATTCAAGGGTAAAAACAATGTTTTAGAAAGAAACTTGTAGGATGGTTCGAGGGGAAATGGTGTTGTTGAGGGGAGTTTGGATTGGAACCCTTTATAAAATGATAGGAATCACTATTAGTGATGGGTGTAATAGTTTTGTTGTTCATGAGATTGGATATGAAGAAGAAAAAAATCCTATAGTCTCTGGAGAAAATACTATGTCGTGGCATCAAAGATAAGACATATCGGATAAAAGGGCCTTCGAGTAATACATGGTAAAGGTATTCTTGAAGGTATGCCTAAATTCTCTTTGGATTTTGATTTCTATGAACATTGTGTATATGGGAAGTAGAATCGAGTAAGATTCCACTTTGGTGCAATGAGGGTAGAGGGAATTTTACAATTGGTGCATAGTGATGTGTTTGGACCTATGTTGGTTCCATCACTAGGAAAATATGTGTACTATGTCTCATTTATAGATGAATTCTTGATGAATACATGGATTTATTTCCTTAGGAATAAATTTTAAATATTTGAAAAATTCAAAGAGTTTAAGGATCTTATGGAGAATCACACAAAGAAGATAATTAAGGTGTTGAAGATAGATAATTTTGGAGAGTTATGTGGAAATGAATTCAAATAATTCTCTAAGAAGTGTGGTATATAAAGGAAGAATAATAATCCATACACACCTTGGTATAATGGAATTTCATAAAGGATGAACAAGACGTTGATGGAAAAAGCAAGGTGCATTCTTAGTGGTGTTGGGTTAGGACATGAATGTTGGGTAGAGGCAGTGGTTATTGCATGTTATTTGGTCAATCAATCACCCTCATCAACACTGAATGAAAATACTCCACATGAGGTATGGAATAGTAAGAAACCCTCTCTCATAGATCTCGGGGTATTTGGCTGTGATGCCTATGTTCACGTTCCAAAGGAAAACATGAGTAAGTTAGATAAAAAGGATGAAAAATGTATCTTTATTGGGTATAAAGATGGTCCAAAAGGATATAATCTTTGGAACCTAGAATCTAAGAAGGTAGTCTATAGCCGAGATGTGGTATTTAGAGAAATCAAAGATGTTTTCAAACAAGAAGTACTACCAAGGAAGGAAGAACCAAAGAAAATAGAGTTTAAGTTGAAGGATAATGAATCAGACTCTAAAAAAGAAAATGAATGAAAAGAAGAACATATTTATACTCCACTATTGAGGAGATTGATTCAAGAAACAATGAAACCAAAAAGGAATAATCCACTTGATTTCCATTCAAAAGTTTCTTTGTTTATTACTGAAGATGACCCTAGAATTGTTAGGGAGGCAGTGGATTCAGAGGATGGAAAACTTTGGAAAAATTCCACGATGGAAGAAATGACAATGTTGGACAAGAATGAGGCCTTGGATCAAGTGGAGTTTCCAACTGGAAGAAATCCCATTGGAAACAAATGGGTGTTTAAGAAGAAGTTAAATGTAGAAGGTAAAGTGGATAAATACAAAGCTTGGTTAGTAGAAAAATGTTATTCCCAGGTAGAGGAAATTGACTTTTGTGAGATTTTTTCTCTTGTTGCCAAGTTAACTTCAATTAAATTTATTTTGTTTGTTGTTTCTGCTTTTAATTTTTAAGTATAATAGATGGATGTGAAGAAAACATTCCTACATGAGGATCTGGAAGAAGAAATATACATGAAGTAACCAAAAGGATTTGTTGTGGAGGGAAAGAAGGAGCTGGTATGAAAGTTAAAAATGTCCCTGTATGGGTTAAAAGAATCACCAAAGATGTGGTATAAAACATTTGATACTTATATGTTGGGACTTGGATTTAGAAGGAGAAAAGCGGGTCACTATGTATATTTCAAATTAATGGGTGATCATTTTATTTATTTGGTCTTGTATGTGGATGATATGTTGCTAATAGGAAATGAAAAGGAGATTATCTAGGATGTGAAAAATCAATTGTCCTCTAAATTGGACATGATGGATATTAGTGCTACAAATTTCATTTTGGGAATGAAAATTAAAAGAGATTGGGTAAACAAGAAACTTTGGTTAAATTAGAGGAATATTTCGAGACAATATTGTAGAGGTGTAATATGAAGGAATGTAAACCAGTCAAGGTTCCTATTCATGTAGGTGTAAAGTTATCTGGGGATCAATGTTTGAAGACACAATACGAGGAAGAAAAGATGTCTCGTTTTCCATATGCTCGTGTGGTTGGTAGTTTGATTTATGCAATGGTCTATACTAGACTAGACATTGAACTTGCAGTGAGAGTTTTGAGCAGGTATATGTCAAAACCAGGGAAGGATCATTGGACAACAATAAAGAGGGTTTTCAAGTATTTGCGTGGCACTACTAGTTATGGATTGTGCTACCAAGGAAGACCAGGATTGGGCAGAGTGTTGGATATACATGTATTTTATAATTCATATTGGTCTAGAGATCTGTATTGCAGAAGATATACAAGTGGGTATGTGTTTAACTTGTTTGGAGGAGAAATCAGTTGGATGAGAAAATGATAGTCTGTAGTGGCACTCTCAACTACAAAATATGAATACATGGAAGCCACTCATGCAAGAAAGGAAGAATTATAGTAACATATATTGTGTTTAGGTATTGGGTTAGTACAAAAAGTTGTAGGGATATACTGTGACAGTGAGAGTGAAATCTTCTTGGTGAAGAACTTGGATTATCATTCAAAGAAAAAACATATTGATGTTCATTATCACTTTCTGAGAGACATGGTTGAAGAAAATAAGGTGTTTCTGATGAAGGTGGACACTTTGAAAAATGTTGTAGATTCATTAACAAAATCTATGGGCATTGAGAATTTATCTTGATGTAGAGGATCTATGGGTATTGTTGCCTTGGATTGTTGACTATGTAACCCTATAAACCCATGTATGAAAATAAAACAATAAGTGGGGGAATTTGGGGTATGTGCTATATTCTTTTCATGACCAAACCTATTTTTTGTGTTCTATCGAGAACACATAGGGGGTGGCGGGGGGTCATAGGAAACGACCCCAACAATTTATATTAGAGGCGCGTCTCTAAACAGGTTGTTGGTTTTCCCGGTTTGGGTTCCCAGGGTAAATTATCTGTGTAATTTGTGTAGATCCCATTTTATCCTTCTTGTTTTTATTAAGGATATATTTGCATTAATTAATTGTACAAGGTTAAAATCTACAATAATTCAATAAAGAGTTTGAAGCTACATTTTTTTTTCAACATAACGGTTTTAAAGGGTTGTTAACTTTTCATATGAAACATCATAAAGTGAAGAAAAAACAAAATTATCCAATTATAGAGACCATAACAAAATGATACATCCACAACATAAATGTTTAAATAAAACATGTACATATCACAAGTTCCAAAACATTTTTTTTCCATCATGATGTTTATAAAGGATTGTTAACTTTTCATATCTAACATCATAAAATGAATAGTTGTTTTTGGATAATTATAGAAATCATAATGAAATTATACATCGACAATATAAATGTTGAAATAAAACATGTACATATCACTCTTTGTTTCCATCACCTTGATTATATTCCTCACGTGCCATGATAACATTATTTTTCTAAAATCTTGAATCATGTATTAGTATGAACCACCCATTCCTATACAACACATCCATGTAAGAAACACTTGGTTGTAGTGTTTTGGGAAAACATAAGGATCCTTGTTTTCATCCCACATGTTTTTATATTTGATACATATTATCCCACTATCACAATCTTTCTTTACATTACTCCAGTCAAAGGTATCCCACCATTTTCACCTAAAAATAATCAATTGGAAATATGAGAAGTCCACTATCATGATCTATTGTATCTTTCCAATGTAATATAACTTACCCTCCATTAGGTTTTGATCATGGTGGCTATCACTAATAGATTGGTCAATATTGACCTCTACTCCACGGTTAGTTGTGACATTTCCATCATCGACATCATCAGTGTGAAAATGATGTCCATATTGTTAATATTTTTGGTGTAACTACAAAAGATATTCTTGTATATTTGTTTTGGTCAAACATTTAAAAAGTTATTATAATTATATTGTACAAGTCGACTCAACATAAATTATTATATTATTGGTATTTTACTTATAATTGTAGAAAACCCCATTTTGGCTAGTCGACCCTGTTTTATGGGTTAGTTAGGTCAAGAGTCATGTCTCTTCAAGAGACATTGTTGTGTATAAATAGAGGATATGTTCCTCTCATTTTGTCACACACTGACACACTTATCTTGTGCATCTCGAAGCACATAATCTATGTGGATATCAGTGGCCACCCACCTATTCCTCTGGCTTGAAAAATATTTTCCACCTTGGTAGTTTTTTGGCAGTTTTTTGGGTTCCAAACTTCAGGGGCCATTTTGAGGCCCTAAATGATGTTTTTTGGGGATTTGGGGCCCAAGTGAATTCCATAGACACTAACCTAGGCCAGTCGAAAATTGTTATTCTCGATTAGATCTTTACAATGGGCTATCGTGCACCTAAAACGATGATAGTATGCAAAAGTTACGATCCTAAGAAGTTTATGTACTAACTTACCCAAACAAGGCCCACATGACTTTTGGAGCTTCATCTCCTAGGGTTAGGTTTTTGGATGTCTAGGGTTTTTGAAATTCCTATTTATTGTAAAAGGTCTTCAGAGCCTCATGGTAACCATCTTCTTGTGAATGAGCACAACCGTCACATCTCTTCTTAGAGATAAGCCGCCACCATTCCAACAAACTTTTTTTCTACTGCATTTTACCATTTTAGCTTATTTCCTTATTGAGTAGAAAACCAGTTTTACTGTATCTCTGTTATTTTGTGTTAAGAATCTTTTAATAATCTATATTCATTTCATTCTTCTCATAAAATTTGGATCAGTGTTATGAGATCGGTCGACTCGTTGTCGTCTTAATGAATGTCCCCAACGAGGTCACGGTACAAATAATTAGGTCTTGAGATTGTTTCTCTTGAGGACAAAATCTCTCACACACCCAAGTGACCTCTCATGGTAGGAGAAAATAAATATGAAGGGACATGATATCCTTTCAAAATGTTTCTTGAGGAAGCCTTCATGCAATATAAGAACGAGATGATGGATAGTTTCATGCAAATCCTTTGGCGGCTACCAATAGGTGATGCATCTTCCTCAAGAGGAGGCATCGCCCCCTTCAAGGTACAAATCAACTTCAATATTCCTATATTTGAAGGTCAAATAGACAACGATGTTGTAGACAAGTGGTTGAATCTACTAGAAGGGTATTTTTCTATCCATAACTTTTAGAATAGAGAAAAGATTACTTTTGCACTCCTCAAATCCATTCCCCATGTGAAATATTGGTGGGAAACTTTCTGTGAGAAAAATGAAATAGAGGAACCCTCATTATTTACAATCATGACCACCTGGGAATCCTTCAAGGATTCTATTAAGGAACAATACTACCTTGGTGGAAGTTATGACGACTTGTATACCAAATGGACCACATTGCAAAAAGAAAGAGACCAAGCAGTGCCAGAGTTCACAAATATTTTCCATACCTTGTGCACCAAGTTGGTTATCGAATATTCATAGAGACATATGGTTCTCAAGTATTGTGGTGCTCTGCATAGATACATCTAGAACAAAATGGAATTTCTGGACATCTCATCCTTGGATGCGTTCTATCGATATTTCGTCAAAATCGAGTAGAAGCTCAAGCAACAGACGTGGAAATTTGGGCTTGGGAACCCCTCACAACAAAAGCTAGGAAAGGGTGGCCCCAACCCACAAAAAAAAGGATAGAGCAAAGATGGATAGTATCAGGACAACTAGTCCAAGATGAAAGAAAAGAAGGACATTGGAAAGACAAAGAAAGATATCAGGAAGTGGTGGGACTTCCATAAGAGCCCTTGGCATAGCACTGCTGACTGCTGCTCAAAGCAGCCACTGGTGGCTAAAATGAAAGCCTTTGAGTCAGATGTGGGTTTTTACTCTAAGTCAGAACCATAAAGGGGAATATGGATCATTGACACGGAACTTAGTGCCACCGTTGCTACCACCAAGCTCTAGCTTGGTGAAGTAGATGAGCCAGAAGAAGGAGAGCGCCTCTTTCATTCATAGATGTGGGTAAAAGGCACCCCACTACACTTCATAGTTGATAGCGGTAGCCAAAAGAACCTCATCTCAGCAAAGTTCGTCAAGCGACTGACCCTTCCAACAACGCCACACCCACAACCCTACACCATTGGATGGCTCCACCAAGGA
This sequence comes from Picea glauca, assembly GCA_000966675.3. Classification (NCBI taxonomy): domain Eukaryota; kingdom Viridiplantae; phylum Streptophyta; class Pinopsida; order Pinales; family Pinaceae; genus Picea; species Picea glauca. The sequence goes on along the minus strand of JZKD02S2357433.1, from coordinate 818,957 downwards.
AGCAATCTCCCTATCAGCCAACAATGTTGACTATCGTACTACATCAATCCCTTCAAAGGCGAGGTATTTTGTGATGTTTCTCCTCTTAAATTTTGTAATGTTCTTTTGGGCCAACATTATTTATGGAAACATCATGTTCTATATGAGTCTAGGCCTCATAGTGTTATTATTACTTTGAACAGGAAATTGTATAGGATACCCAAGGCAGTCCCTCCTAGTTCTATTTCCTTGATCTCTGCCAAGCAATGCAGGAAGTTCATCTCTCAGACCAAGAAAATTTTCTTCTTCGTGATTCTCTCTCAGAGTGAGAGAAAGATCGTAGCCACATGTAGGGCCTCCGTGGATGATCTCTTCACACAATAGATGCAAGTGGATAATGTTATGGAAGAATACTCAGATATACTCTCCTCTCCTACTGGGGTACCTCTGTACTTCCAAATCAAGCATCCCATCGATTTGGCCCTAGGTGCACTGCTACCCAATGGGACAATCTACTGCTTCTCTCTATTAGAAAGAAAGGAGATCAAGAGGTAGATCCAAGCACTACTCCAAGAGAGACACATCCATCCTAGCTCATCGCCTTGTGGGAGCCCAATCATGTTGGTGCCGAAGAAAGATGGGTCCTGGTGAATTTGCATTGATTACCGGGCTCCAAATAAAATCACAGTCTGAAACCGATAACCGATTCCCCAAATCGATGACCTCCATGATCATCTCATGAGGGAAAAATACTCCAGTAAGATTGATCTGAAGTCTAGATACCACCAGGTCCCAATAGAGTAGACTATGGAATACTTCCTTTAGGTCAAAAGAAGGTCTTTTTGAATGGTTGGTCATGTTCTTTGGTTTGAAAAATGCTCCAACAACTTTTATGAGGATGATGGATGATATCCTACAACCTTTCAACAATACTTTTGTAGTGGTGTATCTGGATGACATCCTTATCTACAACAATACTTGGGTCAAACACTTGCAACATATTCAACAGGTTCTGCACACCCTGCGATAGTACAAACTATATGCAAACTTGGAAAAATGCTCCTTCGACATGGACAGGGTCCATTAATTAGGATACATCGTTGACGAGCATGGTTTGCATGTGGATCCAACCAAGATATAGGTCATCCATGACGAGCCAGCCCCAACCAAACTCACCGAACTTCAAAGCTTCTTGGGCCTTGCCAATTTCTATTGCAGGTTTATGTTGGGATTCTCTCATATCGCATGGGCCCCCAACCAAGTAACGAGAGGTGGTGGTAAGGAAAAATTTGTGTGGGGCCTGTCCCAACAAAAATACTTCGATGAATTGAAGAAGAATTTGTTCTCATCCCTGAAAATTTCATTACCAAACCTACAACATCCCTTTGAGATCGAGATAGATTAGTCAGACTATGCATTGGGCATCGTTCTCACTTAACATGGCCACCCCGTGGAATATCATAGTGATACACTATCATATGTTGTCCATAAGTACCCTACTTATGACAAAGAAATGTAATCCATTGTGAAATCCTACCACCAATGGAGACATTACATTCTTGGGAAGGAGACAATCATCCACACTAATCACAAGACACTATAGTTCATGCAGACCCAAGGAAAATTGTAGAATGACCACCATCAAAAGTGGTCACCATACTTACAACAGTTCGATCTCAACATCAAGTATAAAACATGAAGTACTAACCAAGTTGTTGAATGCCTTAGTCGAACTCAATTCATGGCACTCACCATGGTGCTAGACTCTTGTGGTCATGAGACCTACAAATGGCCCCACCTCTATGAGACAAACCCTAACTTCTCCACCACCTACCAAATGTTGGGCGCCAAATCAGTGGTCGCTAATTTCCATCTTCAAGATGGGATATTGTGTCATCTTGGCCATCTCTGTGTTCCATAAATCAAGTGCATAAATTTTATTTTGGAATCTTACTACATTCATGTGGCATGACACTTTGGCATCGAAAAGACAGTGGCAGTGCTACAAAAAAATTTCTACTAGTTGAAACTTCGACAGGATGTCGACAAGTATATCAAGTCCTACATTGCCTGCACTATTGCAAAAATGACCACTAAGAAACAGGGATTATACACCCCTCTTCCTACTCCTAAAAATCCATGGGAATCCATCTCAATGGACTACATGTCAGGGATATCTTCCATCAAGAGGGGAAATCATTGTGTTTTTGTGGTTGTTGGTCACTTTTCCAAGATGGCGATTCTAGCCACCTGAAAGAATAACATCAAAATAGAAGCCACTGCCAATATATTCTTTGAATGAGTATGGGTACATTTTGGGATCCAAAAAACCATTATCTCAGACCATGATAGTTGGTTCCTCAACTTATTCTGTTCGAGCCTCTGGTCACTGCTAGATACCAAGCTCACCAAATCCACTTCCTTCCACCCCTAGACAGATGGCCAAAATGAGGTCATCAATCATATGGTCGTACATATTCTACGCATGTACAATTCAAAAAAACCCCGCACATGGGATGAGAGTATTCCCTATGTCTAACAGAGATACAACTGATCTCTGCATATATCAACTAGCCACAACCCCTTTCAGGTGGGGTTGGGATTCCAACCATTAGGCCCCATGGATGTTGCACTACACCTGGTGACCACCTTGACCGACTCATCCCCTGTTCCACCAGAAGCTAACAAAGCCATCTGGTTCATTGAGTGGATCCAACACATCCACCAACATGTTCATGATATTCTACAAAATTCTAATGCCAAGTAAAAGCAGTGCCATGATCAATATCAGGTGCCACATAAGTTTCAGGTGGGCGACAAAATTTGGTTGCATTTGCAGAAAGAATGCCTTACAGGGCCCCATCGAAAGCTTCGCCCACTCCTTTATGGGTCGTATACCATCACCAAGGCTTTGGGTGACAATGATTTTGAGCTCAAAATTCCCCCCTTCCTTGGTTTTCATCTAGTCTTCAATGTGGCTCTCCTTCGACCATATTTCCCACCATTATTGGACACCTCAGAGATAGCAGAGAAGTTGACACTAAAAAATCTCAACCTTGACTGCATGAAACAAGCATCCAATGATCAGATTGTGGACACACAAATCAATGGAACTCAACAAAAAAGGATCCAAATTTATCGAGTCTTCAAAGAAGATTAGCTTCTACACCAAGGCAAGTGGCTTAGTCGGTGCCAAATTCAACATAAATTTCCTCATCCGATGGGGGAACTCAATGCAATGGAGACCATTGACTCCTAAGGAGGGAGGATTGATCTAGGTGGATATCGGTGGCCACCCACCTATACCACTAGCTCTAAAAATAGTTTTCCACCTTGACCATTTTTTGGGTTCCAAACTTCCGGGGTCATTTTGAGGCCCTAAACGATGTTTTTGGGGGATTTGGGGCTATCGTGCACCTAAAACGAAGATTGTATGCAAAAGTTACGACCCCAGGAAGTTGATGTACTAACTTACCCAAACGACACCCACATGACTTTTGGTGTTTCATCTCAGAGCCTCATGGTAACCATCTTCTTGCGAATGAGTGCAGGCGTCACATCTCTTCTCAGAGATAAGCCGCCACCACTCCACCAAGCTTGTTTTCCGCTGCATTTTATATTTTAAGCTTATTTCCTTATTGAATAGAAAACCAATTTTACTTTATCTCTATTATTTTGTGTTAAGCATCTTTTAATAATTTGTATTCATTTAGTTCTTCTCATAAAATCTAGATCATTGCATAGTAAGGTCTAGCGTACAAGTCTTGGAGATTGGTTCTTTTGGTATTGGTATTTCTTAGAGAGCTATAGAGCATCATTGTACTGGTTGAAGGAATCTATATTGAGGATTTTTGTTGCTGGGTTTTCTCCCCCCACGAGGGTTTCCTTGGATAATATTTGTGTTCTATTATATATGTGATTATCCATCTTTCATTGATCCTACTGCAATTTCTATTGCTTTAAGTAATTGTAATTGTGTAACCAAAAAATTTAAAATTATAACATGGTATCCGAGCAAGCCTGAATAGAAGCCAATTGCAAATCTAGAATCCTAAAAGGGAGCTGTTTTTAGTCTAGATATAGTTTTCAGACAAATCAATACCACCAGGAGGTTCACCCTAGCCTAACACACTTTTCTAGTGGATCATTTTTCTAGTTTTCAACTATTTTAGTTAGGGTTTCACCCAAACCCTAAGGTTCACGTTTTTCCAGTTTTTAGGGGAATTTTTACAAAGAAATACCACCAAGTATCTCTCCATAGCAAAGTGCACCTACTGGTAAGTTCAATATTTCAATTTTGGTCATATTTTTGTGTGGTCCTAGGAAGGATGACTACCAAAACAAAAATCGATGAGAAGCTATATGGAGTTGATAACTTCAGGGCTTGGAGGTACATAATAACCCTCCTTCTTGAAGAACATGAACTGGATAAGTTTATTATAGAAGAAGTTCAAGAACCTCAAGGAGATGAAGCTAAGGAAAAATATAAGAACGACATGGTGAGAGCAAAAAGGATTATTGTAGACTCCATTAAAAGGACCACCTTATCCAACATGTATCATCATTATCTTCTCCAAAGAAAATTATGGACAACTTTTCTCGTATGTTTGAAGGAAACAACATAAAATAAAGAATGAATCTGAGATCTCGGTTGAAGAATGTGAAAATGCAGAACTCAGACACCATTCACTCCTACTTCTCAAGAGTGAATCAAATCAAGGAGAATTAGAATCCATTGGTGAATCAGTATAAGGAGAAGATATGGTGATGACTACCTTGAATGGCCTCCCAAGTTCATGGGATGCATTCATCGAAGGAATTTTCTCAAGGAATAAGATTCCCAAGTTCAATAGGATTTGGGAAGATTGTAACCAGGAAGAAGCTAGGACAAATGCAAGAGAAGAAAATATGGCAAATGAATATCAAGCCCTAGACACCCACACCAGGAAAGGAAAGAAAAAGAAAGAGAATTCTTTACCTAAGAAGTTTAAGATGGGTCAAAGAGACAACTCAAATATCAGATGTTACTATTGTCAGGAATTGGGACACTTTGTTAGGGATTTCCCCCTCATTATGGAAATTAAGAATAAGAAAAGAAGTAAGAGGCATCAAGCTCACACAAATGAATATGATGATCCTCCCAAGAAGGTTGCAAAGCAAGATGAATCAAGTGATGAGGATTATGTTCTTATCTCAACCCTCATCGGTACTGCGACTCATGGAAGAGACACTTGGTTGATATACAGTGGTGCTTCCAAGCACATGATAGGATACAAAGACTCCTTATCTAACCTTATTCATAAAGATTCACCTCACAAGGTGAAATTGGGTGATGACTATTAGTATCCAATCAAAGGTGTTGGAGAATATTTATGCAAGTTAAACTTAGGAAATCCAATGAAGATGAAGGAATTTATCTATGTTCCAGGTTTAAAGAAGAATCTTCTCTCAATTTCAACATTGGACAAGAAAGGATTTAGAGTAGCATTTATTGATGGTCAAGTTCTTATGTGACCTAGAGGGAAAGCCCTTGATGATGAAATAATGATTGGAATTGAAGAAGGAGGTCTCTACAAATTAAAAGGAAATTCAGACTCCGCAATGGTTCATGATATTGTGAATCCCAGTGAACTATGGAATAGGAGATTTTCTCACCTACACTATAAATCTCTTCCAGTTGTGAGTAAAATGGTGACAGGTCTTCCAGAAATCCAAGAAGAACCAAATGGAGTGTGCAAAGGATGTGCACAAGGAAAGAACATGAATCACTCCTTTTCCAATAGCGATAGTAGAGCCAAAGGAGTTTTGGACATCATGCATTCAGATGTGTGTGGACCGATGTCGACAAATTCACTAAGTGGGTATGTATATTATGTATCTTTCATTAATGATTACTCACGTAAAACTTGGATTTATTTGTGAAAAGAAAAGAACGAAGTGTTTGGAAAATTCAAAGAGTTTAAGTATCTGGCAAAAAACTTGACAGAGCGAAAGATAAAGACCTTTCGATCAGACAATGAAGGTGAATTCACCTCAGAAGAATTCAAGGAATATTGCAAGGAAGTTGGGATTAAAAGGGATCTTTCTCTCCCTATAACCCTCAATAGAATGGAACATATGAAAGGAAGAAGTAGATGATAATGGAAGCAATAAAGGGCATGCTTCATGATCAAGATATTCCTATGCATCTATGGCCAGAACCAACGAAGACGACAATGCACGTGCAAAATAAAAGTCCCCACAAGGTGCTTGAAAAAAAGACACCCGAGGAGATGTTTTCAAGAGAGAAGCCAGAATTCATCCATTTCAAAATATTTGGCTTCCCTATATTTGTTCACTTCTTCAAGGAAAATAGGACAAAGTTGGACCCTTTCGGACATAAGGACATATTTTTTGGTTACAATGACACATCGAAAGATTACATGATATACATTCTCAGTCATTAGAAAGTGTAGATTAGTCGAGATGTAACCTTCGATGAGAATGCAACTTTCAATAAATCCAAACATATTCGTGTAGAAGAGGTAAATAAAGAAAAAAATTATGTTCCTAAAGTTCTAGAGGCAATTGAACCAGAGGAAGTCATTCCAGAGAATCATGACATAGTAGAACATCAAAAACTAGTTGAGATACCTTCTCGCAAGAGAAGACTAGATTGAGCACAAGAGATTATCATAGATGCAGAAAGAATTGATGCCCTATATAAATATTTCATGGAAAGTAAGAATTCAAATCCATATTCTAGCTACGTGGCATGCTTGTGTGACATAATGGATGCATAACCTTCCAGTTATGAAGAGGCTGCATAAAATCAAGTATGGAAAGATGCCATGACAGAATAATACCAGTCCATTATGCAAAATGATGTCTGGGATGTGGTTCCAAGACCAAAGGAAAAATATGTGGTGAGTTCAAAATGGTTCTACAAGATGAAACACGTAGCTGATGGCAGTATTGAAAAATATAAGGTAAGATTTGTGGCCTGAGGTTTTTTTCAGAAGGAAGGGATTGATTATGAAGAGATTTTTCCTCTCGTAGAAAGATATACCTCGATCAATATTATACTTTCATTGGAAGCTATGATGAAATGGAAGGTGCGCTAGATGGATGTAAATACAACCTTCTTGAATGGTTAAATAAAAGAGGAGGTTTATGTAGAGCAACCACTTGGATTAGAGATGCATGATAGGGAGACTCATGTGTGAATATTAAAGAAATATTTATATGGATTAAAGCAGGCACCCACAGAATGGTATGGTAGGATTGACAATTTTTTGATGATCTTGGGTTTTACCAAGAGAAATGCATATCCTAACCTTTACTTTAAGGTTGAGTATGGTAAACTGATGATTCTACTATTGTATGTAGATGACCTATTTCGAACAGGTGTGAAAAATATCATCATCGAATGTAAGAGAATATTGGCTACAAAATTCTAGATGAAAGATATAGGAATGATGCACTACTTCTTGGGACTAGAAGTTTGGTAGAGATCATATGAGATTTTTCTAAATCAAGGAAAGTATACTGTGGAAATATTGAAGAGGTTCAAGATGTTGGACTATAAGGCCATGGCTACCCCAATGATATCAAATCTAAAGTTGTTGCAGGATGCAACTTCAGAGATTATGGATTCTACTTTATATAGGTATATAGTGGGCTCGTTGATGTATTTGATGAACACAATACTAGATATATGTTTTTTCTATGAACACCCTTAGTCCACATTTGGATAAATCCAAACAGGTTCATTTGGTTGCAACAAACATATGTTGAGGTACCTTAAGGGTACTCTAGATCATGGTCTCTGGTATAGATCTGACCAGGAGTTTGGATTGTATGGATACTCAGATTCAAATTGGGCTGATAGTATTCCTGACTGGAAGAGCACTTCAAGATATTGTTTCATTCTTGGCTCCAATATGGTCTCATGGAGTAGCAAGAAGTAGTCTTGTGTGGCACTCAATACAACTGAAGCTGAGTATGTGGAAGCATGTGTAGAGAGAAGAGAAGCAGCGTGGCTTCATAAGATGTTGTTTGGGTTATTTGGTCTCGTATTAGGGGAAACATGCATTTTGTGTGACAACTGGAGTTGCATGAAGTTGTCATAGAACCCGATGTTCCATGATAGGTTGAAGCATATCGAGATCAGATACTAGTATATTAGGGATATGGTATAGAGAGAAGAAGCGAGGCTCTAATTCATGACTATCAAGGATTAGGTTGCGGATGTGTTCAACAAGCCACTGTCAGGGATGAAGTTAGAGTACTTTAGGGAAAATCTTGGTGTGGTCCCTCTTCAGAGGGAGTGACAGGTGGCTCAACATTACCTTTATCATTCTATTTTATATAAGTAATTATTAATATGGATCCACCCAAGGACCACATGGGGTTTGTACCAAATTTTTTGCGAGGTAATTCATTGGGTTTCTCTAAAATTGATGATGTTCTTGTTGATATTGTTGTTATAGAATATGAATATATATGCACACAATGTGCACAACCATACACTAATTTAGTATTCTTTAGTCCATATCCCTCTAGAGGCCATGGTTAAGGCCTCAATGTGCACAACCATACACTAATTTAGTATTGTTTGGTCCATATCCCTATAGAGTCCATGGTTAATGCCTCAATGAATGATGTTTCAGTGCCTCATGGTTGGTAGTGACAAAGAATTCATGTCCTCACAAAAGGTTTCTTCCTTTTTCCTCCTATCCCAACCAAAATGATTATGAATAGATCATTTGTCATAAAATTTCCCAAACAATTTTTGTGTGGAATTTTATCTTTCTGAGGAATATTAGATGCATTACCCCTAGACTGATTCAAAATATTATAGAAAAACATGGTACAAAGTGTTGTTGACTAAGGATTTGGTATGCTTAATTAGATGGGAAAGATGATACATAACTAGAGGTGAGGTGCTCACCTTGGGTAGACTAAGTGGTGATGAGCATGGCTATAGGTGTCATAGTCATGCAGGAGCATTTGTGTCAAGCACACGGAGCAAGACCTATCAATGTCTGGGAATTTGTACGAGACCTCAACACTGGCAGTTGTAGTAGACATTTTGAAGTACACCTTAACTCAGCACCGGAATAATATTTGGAGGCACGCTTGAGAAGTCACAAGCGAAGAAGTGGGAGTTTCCACTCCATCTCTGGAATGAGACTGGACTAAAATAGTCGTAGGATAGGTTGTAATGTAGAAAACTAGCCAGGGGAAACCCTAACAACCCTCTGATATAAATAGAGGTTTTGTACGCCCAAATGAGGTTGGCTGCAGATTAGATAATTGCAAGTAGATAGCTGCAAGTTAGGAGGAGATTTTATAGTTTTTCAATTTTTGTTTTGATTTCAGTTGTAGCCATTTTCACTTTGAGTATAACAAAAGAAAATTGACCCAATGCATGGTGTGGACATTGTTTGCAATTCCCTATTATTATTTTTTCATGAATGAATGAATGAACCTCGTTATGAGTGAAAGGAATTGTGAAGGCTAGGATAAGTTTCAATTGTTTCTCTTCTGTTGAAGTAGTGCAAGGTGTGCACATCGAATGAAAGTAGTGCATCAACGAGATCTGTTTCGATTCCAAAGCTTAGAAGACATAACACAAAACTTTCCCTTTGCAAGGAGTGCAAAGAGACTGGTGCAAGACATGCACAGTCATCCACAAGAACCCAAAACCTTGCGTAAAGATCTGGTGCAAGGAGTGCACATATTCAAGATTCAACTAAGTGTCTAAGGGACTTTGCAAGAATTTGAAGAACCACAAAAGAAGAATGCCAAGAGGGTGAGAGGAGTTTGTCTTTGAGAAATCCTTAGGATCTAAGTTATCGAAATCCCTGAAATGCAAGGGGTGCACAGGAAATTGAAGTCTTCATGAGACCAAGCTCAAGAGGAATAACACTTCTCATAAGTGTTAACGAGACCCAAGAAACGAGCTCGCAGGAAGGACAAAGGTCGAAGCCTTTGAATCCTTCTAAAATCCTTTAAATATGAAGAAAGTGAAAGTTCAGGGGGAAATATTTGGACCGTCTAATCAACGTCCAGACAATGAGGAGAAAATGCAGAGGAGGAAGGATATTAGCCGTTCGGTCCAAGCACAAGAGAATCATAGTCATCCAATCAAGGTAAAGTGCACTAGCATTAAATCTTTGAAGGCATACATGAGGAGCAAGGTCGTGAAATTTTGAAATCATCAGGACCGTCCATCGTCAAGGAGGATATGTGGTGAGAGATCAATGTTTCACTGAATCGTGACTCGAGGGAGTCAAAGGTTGAGTCACAATAACTCTCAAAACACGAAATCACAACATGATTTGAGCTGTTGATCGAAAGGGGAGATTTGGACTGTTGATCCAGTGCCATCACAATTTTGGATATCGAGAGAATGGAGGCAAGGGGACTCCAAATTCACAAAACATGAAATCCCAATTTGATCATAGCTGCTGACCAAAGGACGGATCTGAATTGTCAACTGAACGCCATCACAATTTTGGCTATCGGGAGAATGGAGGCACAAAGACTTCCAAAGTCGCGAAACGCGAAGCACCTATTTGATTGCAACCATCGATCAAAGAAAGATCTGGACCATAGGTCTAGGGTCATCATGATTTTGGCTATCAGGGGAACGAAGGTAGTATAACTCCTAGAGTCACGAAATGAGAAATCATGACACACCTTCTGATCAGGCAAATGGTCATAGTCATGGTCGCGTAAAGGAAAGGGTCTAGCCAGAGAGGAGATAACACTCGTTTGGCATTGAGGTTTGAACAATTCTCAGGAGAGTAGTCGCGTGTCTCATACGGCCTACACATTTGGAGAAAGGACCTATGTAAGTGGGTTTGGGGTCTAGTAGAGACCCATAGAGTCAATATGACTCAATTTCTTGATCGATCCTAGACCAAGAGGTCGCACAACCCTTAGGAGGGAAGGGGGGTCTACATCAAGTGGTATCAGAGATGAAGTTTACTTGCAGACAACATGCAAAGGAGAGGAGACAAAAGAACTTGAAGTTGTACTCTCTGTGTGATAGAAAGTCAACACAATGCCACCAAGGAGATGTGAAGAAGCACCTTTATCAAATCGATCTATATAAAGGGAAATGCGATAAATTCATGCAATATTAGACGTAATGGAGGCAGCGTAGAGACGAGAACCTGATACTGGAGATATTAACAATGCATAGAGTGAAGTAGTAGAAGTCGAAGAAGCTGTAGGAGAGGATATTTCCAAAGAACACTTGCTGAGAGAAATTGCCAGATTGGGTGGCAGATCCAAGATAGAGGTCCCAATGTATGAAGGCAATTTAGATGCTGAGGAGCTTATAGATTGGATAAGATCCATGGATAAACATTTCGACTATGAAGAGGTCGATGAAGACAAAAGAGTGAAATAGGCTGTCACCATGCCCAAAGTACATGAAAAACTGTGGTGGAATGAACTGCAGGCCGAAAGGAGGAGCCAAGGAAAACAAAAGATAAATATTTGGAACAAAATGGTAGCCAAGCTGAAGGCCAAGTTCATGCCCAAGGATTATCAGATTAATTTGTTCAGGAAGATGTAGAACCTGAGACATAAAGGGATGATAGTTAAGGAGTACACAGAGGAGTTCTATAGGCTGAACATAAGAATTGGACAAAGGGAGAGAGATGAAGAAAAAGTTTCCAGATACATAAATGGCCTGAGATATGAAATCCATGATGAGCTTAGTATGATGTCAGTAAAGATGGTGGAGGATGCTTATCAGTTTGCGTTGAAGGCAGAAGAGAAGTTGGTGATCTAGATTTTATGAGTAGAACAAAATGAATACAGATCATTCATAGGTGCTTAACACAAAATAACAGAGATACAGTAAAACTAGTTTTCTATTCAATAACGAAATAAGATGAAACTGTAAAATGAAGCAGAAACAAGCTTGCTGGAATGGTGGCACAAGCTTGCTGGAATGGTGGTGGCTTATCTCTGAGAAGAGATGTGACGACAACGCGCATTCGCAAGAAGAAGGTTACAATGAGGCTTTGAAGGAATTTTTACAATAATCAAGAATGCCAAAAACCCTAGACATCCAAAATCCTAACCCTAGGAGATGAAACGCCAAAAGTCATGTGGGCCCCGTTTGGGTAAGCTAGTACATCAACTTCCCAGGGTCGTAACTTTTGCATACGATCTCCGTTTTAGGTGTGTGATATCCCGTTGGAAAGGTATCATTTAGGAGATTCATTTTTGGGTCTCAATCATGCCTTCAGCTATAATTTATGATCTTGATACCGAAAAACCTTCATTTAGGCCCTCAAAATGGCCCCAAAAGTAAAAACTGCTAAAAATAGTAAATTGCCAAAAATGTCAGAAAACTGTTTTGAGCTAGATGGAAAAGGTGGGTGGCCACCAATATCCATCTAGATCAATCCTCCCTCCTTAGGAATAAATGTTCTCCATTGCGTTGAGGTCCCCCATTAGATGAGGAAATTTCTACTGAATTTGGCCCCGGGTGAGCCACTTGCCTTGGTGCAGGAGCTGCCCTGCTTTGACGACTCGATAAAGTTAGATCCTTTATTGTCAAGTTCCCTTGATCTGTCTATCCACAATATGATAATTGGATGCCTGTTGTATGTAGTTGGGGTTGAGCTCTGTTGGTGTCAGCTGTTCTGCTACTTCTAAGGTGTCCAATAATGGTGGGAAATAAGGGTGAAGGAGATCCACGTTGAACACTGGGTGCAGGCCAAGGAAAGGAGGAATCTTGAGCTCAAAAGAATTATCCCCCACGGCCTTGGTGATAGTGTATGGTCCATAATGGAGTGGGAGAATATTTTGATGGGGTCCTGTAAGGAATTCTTTCTACAAGTGCAACCAAACTTTGTCGCCCACCTGAAACTTATGCAACACCCGGTGTTGATCATGGCGTTGTTTTTACTTGTCATTGGAATTTTGTAGGATATCCTGAACCTGTTGGCAGATGTGATGGATCCACTCAATGAATTGGGTGGCTTTGTCAGCTTCAGTTGGAGCAGGAGATGATTTAGTTGAGGTGATTGCAAGGGGAAGTGCAACATCTATGGGACCCAATGGTTGGAATCCCAACCCCACTTGAAAGGGGCTATGGTCGGTTGAGCTATGCAAGGCTTGGTTGTAGCTATGATGGACATAAGGAAGGCTCTCATCCCATGTGCAAGGGTTCTTTGAATTATACATGTGAAGGATATGCACAATCATTTGATTTACAACCTCGGTTTGGCCATATGTCTGGGGGTGGAAGGTCGTGGATTTGGTGAGATTGGTGTCCAACAATGACTAGAGGCTTGACCAAAATGTGCTGAGAAATCGACTATCCCGATCTAAGAAAATGGTTTGTGGGATTCCAAAATGTACCCAGACTCGTTCAAAGAAGATCTTGGTAGTGGCCTTTGCTATGATGCTCTTCTTGTAGGCAACTAGAATCGCCATCTTAGAAAAGCGATCAAGAACCACAAAAACACAGTCATTTCCTCACTTGGTGGATGGGAGGCTCGACATGTAGTCCATCGAGATGGATTCCCATGGCCTATCAGGAGTAGGAAGAGGGGTATACAAGCCCTGTTTCTTAATGGTCGGTTTGGCAATAGCAGAGGTAGTGCAAGACCTGATATACTTGTCGATATCTTGTCGAAGTTTCGGCCAGTAGAAATGTTTCTGTAGAATTTCCATTGTCTTTTCGACGCCGAAGTGTCCTACCACCCAGCTATAGTGGGCTTCCCAGATCAAATTTGCTCACTTGCTTGATGGAACATAGATATGGCCCAGACGACACAACAATCCTGAAGATGGAAATTATCAACAACTGCATTTGCACCCAACATTTGGTAGGTGGTGGTGAATTCAGGGTCTATCTCATAGATTTGGGGCCATCCAGATGTCTCATGGCCATAAGAGTCTAGCACCGTGGTGAGTGCCGCGACTGGCGTTATGCTGAGGCAATCAACAACGTGATTGGTGCTTCATGTTTTATACTTGATGTTGAGGTGGAATTACTGTAAGTATGTGGACCACTTTTGATGGCGGTCATTTTGCAGTTTTCCCTGTGTTTGCATGAACTGCAGTGGCTTATGATCAGTGTTGATGATTGTCTCTTTCCCAAGAATGTAATGTCTCCACTGGCGACATGCTTTCACAATGGAGTACATTTCTTTGTCATAAGTAGGGTACTTATGGACAGTGTCTGACAGTTTCTCACTATGATAGGCCACGAGGTGGCCATGTTGAGTGAGAATGACACCCACAGCATAGTCTAAAGCATCTAGCTCGATCTCAAAGGGATGTTGTAGGTATGTTAGTGAAAGTATTGGGGCTGAGCACAAGCGCTACTTCAAATCATCGAACACTTATTGTTGGGACCGACCCCACACAAATTCCGCCTTACCACCACCCCTGTTTATTTGGCTGAGGGCCCATGCAATATGGGAGAAACCCAACATGAACCTGCGGTAGAAATTAGCAAGTCCCAAGAAGCTCCAAATCTCAATGAGTGTTGTTGGGGATGTTCAGTCATGGATGACTTGGATCTTGGATGGATCCACATGTACACCATGCTGATCAATGATGTATCCCAGGTAATGGACCCTGTCCATGCCGAAGGAGAATTTTTCTAGGTTGGCATATAGCTTGTGTTGCTGCAGGGTGTGCAGAACTTGCTGAATATGTTGCAAGTGTTCGTCCCAAGTCTTGCTTTAAATTATAATGTCATCCAGATACACCACTACAAAAGTATTGGTGAATGGTCATAGGATATCATCCATCATTCTCATGAAAGTGGCTGGAGAATTTGTCAAACCAAAGGGCATGACCAACCATTCAAAAAGTCCTTCTTTTCACTTGAAGGTGGTCTTCCATACATCTGTTTGTTCTATCAAGGCCTGGTGGTAGCCAGACTTTAGATCAATCTTACTGAAGTATTTGGCCCTGTGAGGTTATCAAGGAGGTCATCGATTCAAGGAATCGGGTACCGATTTCTGACAGTGATTTTATTCAGAGCCCGGTAATCAATACAGAGTCACCAGGTTCTATCTTTCTTCTGTACCAACATTATTGGGCTCCCACAAGGTGATGAGCTAGGGCATATGTGCCCCTTGTGGAGTAATTCTTGTATCTTTCTCTTGATATCCTCATTCTCTAACAAAGAGCGACGATAGACTGGCCCATTGGGCAGCGGTGCGCCGGGGGTCAGATCGATGGGGTGCTTAACCTGGCAGTGTATAGGTACCCCTTTAGGTGAGGAGAAGATATCCGAGTATTCTTCCACGACCTTATCTACTTGCTTCTACTATTTGGAGAGGTCATCTACAGATACCCTAGATGTGGCTATGATATTTCTCTTATTCTGAGAGTGAATCATGAAGAAGACAAACTTCCCTATCTAAGAGATGACCTTCCTGCATTGCTTAGTAGATATAAAGGAAAGAGCACTAGGTGGGACTGCCTTAGGTATCCTGTACAATTTCCTGTTCAAAGTAATAATAACACAAAGAGGACT
Organism: Picea glauca; assembly: GCA_000966675.3. NCBI lineage: Eukaryota > Viridiplantae > Streptophyta > Pinopsida > Pinales > Pinaceae > Picea > Picea glauca. Next base: position 803,467 of record JZKD02S2357433.1, on the reverse strand, counting down.
AGACTTATATACAGCATGATGTTTCCATAAATAAGGTTGGCCCAAAAGAACATCACAAACTTCAAGAGGAGCAACATCACACAATACCTCATGTTTGAAGGGATTGATGTCGTACAACAGTCGACACTGTTGTTCGATGCGGAGATCGCTTCCTTGGTGGAACCATCCAATGGTGTAGGGTTATGGGTGCGACATTGTTGGCAGGGCCAACTGCTTGATGACCTCTTCTAAGATGAGGTTCTTCTGGCTACCATTTTCAACGATGAAGTGAAGCGAGGTGCCTTTTACCCACATCTGTGAATGGAAGAGGTGCTCTCCTTCTTCTGGCTCATCTGGTTCACCAAGCTGGATCTTGGTGGTAGCAACGGTGGCACTGGGTTCCACGTCAATGATCCGTATTCCCATTTTTGGTTATGTCTCAGATTTATAATCTGCATTTGATTCAGAGGCTTTCACTTCGGCCACCAGCGACTGCTTTGAGAAACAGTCAGTAGTGTTATGCCAAGGGCTCTTATGGAAGTTGCACCACTTCCCGGTATCTTTATTTGTCTTTCTGGTGTCCTTCTTTGCTTGCAGATTGTACTGGTTTTCTTGATACTATTCATCTTTTCTCTATCCTTTGTTCATTGGGTTGGGGCCGCCCTTTCCCAACTTTTGTTGTGAGGGGTTCCTAGGCCCAAATTTTTGCGTCTTTTGTTTGAGATTCTGCTCGATTTGGATGGCATATCGGTAGGCCACGCCCAAGGATGAGATGTCTAGAAATTCCATTTCAGTCTGGATGTATCTATGCAGAGCACCATGATACTTGAGCACCAGATGTCACTTTGAATCTTTGATACCCAACTTGGTGCACAAGGTATGGAAGATATTTGTGAAATCTGGCACTACTTGGTCTCTTTCTTGCCGCAGTGTGGTCCATTTGGTATACAGGTCGTCATAACTTCAAACAGGGTAGTATTGTTCCTTAATAGAATCCTTGAAGGATTCCCAGGTGGTTGTGACTGAAAATAATGAGGTTTCCTCTGTTTCTTTTTTCTCACAGAAAGTTTCCCACCAATCTTTGACATGGGGAACAACTTTGAGGAGCGCAAAAGTAATCTTTTCTCTATTCGAAATTTATGAACAGAAAAATACCCTTCTAGTAGATTCAACCACTTGTCTACAACATCTGCATCTATCTGACCTTCAAATATTGGAATATCAAAGTTTATTTGTACCTTGAAGGGGGTCATGCCTCTGTTCGAAGAAGATGCATCGCCTGTTGGTAGTCGCCGAAGGATTTGTGTGAAACTATTCATCATCTCATTCCTCTGTTGCGTGAGGGATTCCTCAATCAATAGTTTGAAAGGATCTCCTGTCCTGTCATATTTATTTTCTCCTACCATGGGAGGTCACTTGGGCATGCGAGAGCTTCTGTCCTCAAGAGAAACAATCTCGAGACCCAACTCTTTATACTCCGACCTCGTTGGGGACATGCATTAAGATGATAAGGAGCAGATCACTCTGATACCACTGATCCAGATTTTATGAGAAGAACGAAATGAATACAGATTATTAATAGGTGCTTAACACAAAATAATAGATATACAGTAAAATTGGCTTTCTATTCAATAAAAAAATAAGCTGAAACTATAAAATGTAGCGGAAACAAGCTTACTGGAATGGTAGTGGCTTATCTCTGAGAAGAGATGTGACAACAGTGTGCATTCGCAAGATGAAGGTTACAATGAGGCTCTGAAGACCTTTTTACAATAAGCAAGAATTCAAAAAACCCTAGACATCCAAAAACCTAACCCTAGGAGGTGAAACGCCAAAAGTCATGTGGGCCCCGTTTGGGTAAGCTAGTACATCAACTTCCCGGGGTCGTAACTTTTGCATACGATCTCCGTTTTAGGCATGTGATAGCCTGTTGGAAAGGTATCGTCAAGGAGATTCATTTTTGGGGCTCAATAATGCCTTAAAATATCATTGAGGAGCTCGATACCGAAAAAACATTCATTTAGGCCCTCAAAATGGCCTTGGAAGTAAAAACTACTAAAAATAGTAAATTGCCAAAAATGTCAGAAAATTGTTTTTAGCCAGTTGGAAAAGGTGGGTGGCCATTGATATCCATCTGGGTCAGTTGGCCAGAAAGAAAATACAATGAGGGAGAGGTAAAATCCCAGCCCTAAACAAAAGCAAGGGAGTTACCCATGACAAAGCACATAAGCCTAAGGATGAGGCTGAGAAACCACACAATCACTTGGAAAGAGGAGGAAGTTATCGAGGAAGACAAGGTGGTGGGAGAAATTATTTCAGAGGAAGATAAAGAAGAGGAGGAGGATAAGTAATATGTTATGCCTATCGAAAGATAGGACACATGTCTTGGGATTGTCTCAAGAAGAAGAAATAAGGAGGAGGTGAAGCTCACATTTCAAAAGCACAACGAAGAGATGTTGAAGCAGAAGGAGTAGAGGATGGAAGATCCCTGATGTTGAGGAAGGTTCTCTTAAAACTAGAGGCAGAAGTTGAAAGGCCAGTGCAGAGGAACAATCTCTTTAGGAAAACTTGCAAGACTAAAGATAGAGTATGCATGGTGATAATTGACAGTGGGAGCACTGACAACTTAGTATCCATGGAGATGGTGGAGAAATTGGAGCTAGATACAACTGCACATCTAAATCCATACAAAGTCTCATGGTTGCAAAAAGGACACCAGGTAATGGTTACTAAATAATGCTTGGTTGAATTTAAGATAGGAGGATATAGATATGAAATTATGTGTGATGTAATTCCCATGGATGTATGTCATATTTTGTTGGGAATACCATGGTAGTTTGACAAAAATGTTATTCATGATGGCAGGAAGAATATATACACCTTGGAGAAGAATGCTAGAACACACATATTGCTATCAATAGAGGCAAAGAAAGTGACAGAGGAAGCCAACACAATCATACTTCTCATGAGTGGGAAGGAACTAATGAAATAATTTAATAAAGAACAGGAGATGCAGTTTGCTGTGGTGAGGAAATCCAGAGTTATCTTTAAAAGTACTTCGATGGATGATTTGCCTGAAGAAGTTCAGGAATTTTTGGATAATTTTGTTGACATAGTGGTGGATGAGCTACCTAACTCATTGCCACCCATCAGAAGTACCAGCCATCATATTGACTTGATACCAGGAGCAAGTTTGACGAACAAAGAAACATACATAATTACACCTTGAGAGAATGAGGAAGTGAAGAACCAAGTCTAGGAATTGTTAGACAAGGGTTTGGTCAGAGAGAGCTTGAGTCCATGTGCAGTACCAACTGTGTTGAGTCCAAAGAAGGATGGAGGATGGAGAATGTGTACAGACTCAAGAGACATTAACAAGATCACCATCATGTATAGATTTCCTTTACCAAGAATGGATGATTTAATGGACTTTTTAAGTGGATAAAATTTCTTTTCCAAAATAGATTTGAAAAGTGGATATCACTAGATTAGGATGAGAGAAGGTGATGAGTGGAAAACAACCTTTAAGACAAACAAAAGTTTGTACGAGTGGCTTGTTATGCCATTTGGCTTGACAAATGCCCCAAGTACTTTTATGAGGCTGATGAATGAAATACTGAAAGATTTCATTGGAAATTTTGTGGTTGTGTATCTGGATGATATATTGATCTTTAGTAGGACTAAAGAAGAGAATTTAAGGCACCTGACACTAGTGATGAGGAGACTATAGTAGGAGAATCTGTTGATAAATCTGAAGAAGTCCTCTTTTATGAAGACAAAACGCATCTACTTGGGTTTTGTGATCTCTTCAAATGAACTGAACATGGATTCAGATAAGGTGAAAGAAATCAAAGAATGACCATCACCAAGGAGCAAGTTTTAAGTAAGAAGCTTCCATGGATTAGCAAGATTCTACAGGAAGTTCATCAGAGACTTCAGTGGAATTTATGTGCCAATGATGGATACAGTAAAGAAGAGGCACAAGTGTTTTAAATTGATAGAGGAGGCTGAAAGGAGCTTCAATATACTGAAGGAGAAAATAACAGAACGACCAATTCTGGTCTTGCCGAATTTTGAAAAGACATTTCAGGTAAGATGTGTGTTGAGTCTCTATTTTGACATGTATAATGCCCTATCTTACCTTGTATCCAAGCCTTTTTGCCTATGCTATAAGCCCATACTTGACTGTTTACTCCCAAACACATACCTAATGACCTAGTTCATGTTCACAAGAGGTAATTGATTATTTAAAGCATGTTTTGTTTAACTTTCTTGAATTAATTTGATTAAAGTGTTGTATCTTGTATAATCCTAATAGTTTGACTCATGAGCACCTTATTCTAATATCTCATCATTCTGGTACTACAAGTCATCATGCAATCCAATACTAGCCTATTCTGGTACCAGCCTATGTGTATTTCGATACTAAACAGCTACCTACAGGATTTCGGTACCAACATTCTGGTACTGGATTTTATCCTTGATTTTCGAGAAGATGACGATGAATATACAAATTTAGGGACATGGGTTTTGTCCAAGCATGTGTTTTGATGCCGAATCATGGGCTAGAATCTCCAAATATCACACGTGTGGACCTCTAGCTCAGGGGGAACGATTCAGCCTAAAAATCATTAAATATTTCTAAACTATCATATTGCGCCTTGATTTTCATGCATATGGAAGAATAGATTACAAAACCATCCAATGGGTTTTTAGAAATGATATCCATATACACAACCCAAAAATAGTTTCTTGAGATTTATTACAGATAGATAGATATCGAAGGATCCTTAACTCGAATTTGTAATATTTGGTGAAAAACCCAGATTTTGTGCATAAACAGTTTGAACGAATTCTGAGTTGGGGGATTTGTTCTGATCTATCCCCATTCAATTTCCTTGTATAAATATGAAGGAAGGAGTACTGAGAGAAAGGAATTACTATGAGGTAATATTGGTTCATGGGAGAGCTTGAATATATTGTTATGCTCAGAAATTAAGTTTTGAATTACTGTATACCTGTCAATTGAAGGAATATGAAGTCCAACCTTTGAAATTCCTGGATATGATTAAAGTGTGTGTTATGTAATTTCCTAGAGCTACCTAGTTGGTACGACAAGGTGTAACATACCCACCATGGGCCTAGAAAATTTTCATCTTTCTTACCTTTTTAAATTCTAAGGAGCCTATTGCAAACCCTCCTTTCCCTTTTTAAAGTCTCTCATATGATCGGTGGCTATGACCACAGGCCTTATCAGAGAGGTTCTCATATTCTTTCATGATTCAGGAAATCGCGATGCATGTATTAACCTTTTCTCTTTTGTTTTTCGAAGGGCCGAAGCCCAAAACGGATTTAATTGCTTAACAAGATTAACAACAACTCGGATTAAGCCATGGTACTCTATCCTTCGGGATTTCACATACCAGGATTTCAGGATATGCGATGACAAAAAGTTTTTCACTTAGGTTTCTCGGGAGCCTAAACTCTGAAACCTACACACACACACACACACACACACACACACACATATATCACTCCATCTAATTCAGGAGTTTGCAAACCGGGTTTTCGGGATATGCAACAACATGAGAACTTATCGTTAGGTACCTCGAGTGCCGAAACACCGAAACACCATATCGCATTCGCGCTATTATTATTTCAGGGTTTCGCACTTCAGGTTTTTGGGACTAGTGGGTGCAAGAGAACTTGCCAATAGGTATCGCAGGTACTGAAATATCGAAACACCTAATATTATCCGTGCTAAGCCATTTTGGAATTTCTCTTTTCGGGATTTCGCATTAGGTGAGATAAAGGGGTCATGCTCCTAGGTTTCCCGAAAGCTAAAAACTTCGAGTCATCAGAATCTCTAAACATACTCCACTATTTTGGGGTTTCCTCCATCGAGATTTTTCTAATTGGGGTTTCAAGACTGGCGAATACATGGGGCCAGCACTTAGGTACCCCAGGTGCTAAAACACCAAAGTATAATAACTTCTCCACACTCTATCTTTTTGGGGTTTCACAAGTACGGATTTTGGGACTTGCAAGTACAAGGGAAACTTACCCTTGGGTTGTTCTGGGTACCAAAATGCCGAAATGTCGAACCGAGTCACACTATGCCAATTTGGGATTCTGCGAGTCAGAGTTTCATATATCAGAACCTTGCGATATAAGGGGTCGAAGATTCACACTCCTCGACTACCCAAATACCGAAAAGACAATACACCCGCTCATCATACACTCAACCAGATTCAGGGTTTCGCAGTTCGGGATTTTGCAACTAGCGGGTACGAGGGAACTTATCCTTGATTATCCCGGTTCCCAAAATGTTGAACATCAATACTTACCCATGCTGGTCCAATTCGGGGTTTTTGCAAATCAGAGTCTTGCGATGTGCACAGATAGGAGGCCTCACGCCTATATCTTCTGGGAGCCGAAACTCCAAAATACCAACTCTTGAACCTGCTCACCTATTTTGGGATTTCACCCATCAGAATTTCATGGGTCAGGAATTTGGGACTTGCGAGTACAAGGAACTCGCCTCTAGGTATCTCAGGTGTCAAAAACTCCAAGATGTTCTAAATTATCCGCATGCTATCATTTCGGGATTTCACGAATCAGGGTTTCAGGACATGCGAGTACAAGGGAACTCGCACTTAGGTACCCCGGGTGCTGAAACGTCGAAATGTCCTAAGTCTAAGAAGACCATTCTCTCTCATGCAGGGTTTTTCAGACTTATGCCGTAAAATCCTCTGACATATTCTTGGGTAAACTTTAAAAAGGGTGTCCCTATGGGAAGATCTATCCAGGGCATTAATTGAGATAAAATAAGGGAATAGATTTCCTGAGAACAGAATTGAATAATGAATCTATTAAAAATATACATATATACAAATATATACATAAGTCATATGTGTTATTTCCAATATAAGCATGCATCCACCATTTCTGATCAAACACCATACAGACAATCTTATATGGAAATCATTCATAATTTCACAAACCATGAGCATACATGTCAGAATATTTAAATTCAAGATACAAGATTTAACACTTATCAGAAAAACACCAGGTGTGATGCAACTTCTGAGAGGGTGCTCATTTCCACCCAACCATAGGCTCAACGATTCTGAATGGATTTACCACTAGCCACCCCCGAGCTTAGACCATGATGCTGTGAGACTGAGTCTCTATTCATCAGAAGTCGAGATCGAAGGTTACTCTCCTTCTTCTCTTCTCATCAATCACTCTGTATATTTTTCCTGAGTTCCTTTCGATTTCTCCCCTCTTGCGATCTCTATCGCATCTGCCCCCTTCCCACACCTCTTTCCTACCTTTTCTTTCCCAACGAGGTTGCGTGTGGCACGAACTTCCCTACGGTGGTCAGGTCTGAGGCTTCCATGGATGGGTGGTTAATCCCCATCCCTCGTTAACTCATGAGGAGCCTCTTCACCTACCAACATGGTGAGTAATTCATTTCGAGGCTAGCGAGCCACTCTTGGTTCTCTAGGCCAGTGAAGAAAAAATATGATAGGTTCGGTGGAAGTTAACGCCACCATTCCAGGTGCCTTCTGCCAGCTTTCTTCAGCCATCTTGGTCTCTTTTTCAGCAAAGCCCCCTCTCAGTAGTCCTGTAACATATATTCATAACATTATTTACATTCATTGACCTTTTACTAAGGTCCTTTCAAATCACACATTCACATCTTTGAGTTTGCCATAGTTCTTGGCCATTATAGTTATTTTTACAAACTGGGGGAAATAGCGTGTTACAATTCCCTCCCCCTTAAAGGAACATTGTCCTTGATGTTATATCTATCAATATGACATGTATGTACAGAGGTAAGCAAAATATGATATGCCTGTTTCATGGCATCCTCCATTTCCCATGTAGCCTCATCTGGGCCAAAATGTCTCCATTGCACCTTGACCTGTGCAATGGTTTAGTTCCAGAGCAAGGTTTCCTTTTTGTCGAGTATGCATTGAGATTCTGGTAGGAGTTCTCCCTCCTGTTCCACCTAGATCACAGACCAGTCAATTATATGATTAGAATCATGTACATATTTCTTCAATAATGAAACATGGAAAACATTATGTGCTTTTATTGTGGGAGGAAGTGCTAGCCTATAGGCTACAGGTCCCACTCTATCTATAACTTCAAAGGGTCCACAATACCGAGGTGCCAACTTGGCACAGTCTCCCATTTTTAGAGAATCTTTCTGGGTCTAACTCTGAGATATACATGGTCTCCCGTCTTGAACTCTCTTGGGGTTCTCTTTTGGTTGGCGTAGCTTTTCTGTTGATCCTGAGAGACCTTTAGGTTTTTTTTTATCTGAGTCACTTGTTGTTCCATTTATTTCAACATGTTGGGTCCAAAATAAATTCTGTTTACAGGATTACTCTAGCTGAAAGGAGTGTTGAATGGCCGACCATAGAGGACTTCAAAGGGACTCATCTTTAAGGATTCTTGGTAGCTGTTGTTGTAGGCGAATTCCACCAGTGGTAGGTGGTCTTCCCACTTATTGCGTTGGTGCATTACATCCATTCTTTGCATGTCTTATAGTACTTGGTTCACTCTTTCCATCTGTCCATCGGTTTGAGGGTGATAGGTGGTGCTAAACAACAACTTGGTCTCTAAAACTGCCATTGGTGATTTCTAAAAGTTGGAAGTGAATTTTGTGTCTCTGTCAGACACAATCTCTTTCGACATACCATGCAATTTAAATATCTCCTTCAATAATATTTTGGTGATGTCTATTTCCTTACAAGTTGACTTGATGGGGATAAAGTGAGCAGACTTGCTCAATTTATCCACCACTACCATGATGGCATCATTCTGTTTGGTCAAGGTTCATAATCCGGTGATGAAATCCATGGAGATGGTTTCCCATTTCCATTCCGATATTGGTAGAGGTTGTAATAATCCTACTGGGTGTCGGTGTTCTACTTTTACCTGTTGGAATTCTATGCATTTGGCTAGGTACTCAGCTATGTCTTTCTTCAATCTAGGCCAATAGAATTGTTTCCTGGTGGCCGTGATCATCTTCTGGTATCCTAGATGACCAGTATAGGGTCTTTTATGTAGTTCATCCAGTATGAACCTCCTCAAGTCATCACAATCTGGGATATACAGTCTACTTCGGTAAGTGAGTAGACCTCCTTCCGTCATCTGGTAGCCTCCATACTTTATCCTTGTGGGTTCTTTCTGTAGGTACAAGGTCATGGTCTACAAGAATGTGTCTATCTCCTGTGCATTTCTGACTCTTTCTTTGACATCCGTCTCATAAGTACTCATCGAGGCTAGGTGAATTGTTTTCATGCTTCTGCTAAGGGCATCCTCCACCTTATTTTCTTTTCCTTTAATGTGTTTGATTTCGAAATCAAACTCACTAAGGAGGGCCATCCACCTAGCATGTATGGAATTGAGCTTCGGTTGGTCAAACAAATATCGCAATCCATAGTGATCTGTCATAAGTACAAATTTTCTTCCCACGAGGTAATGCCTCCACATTTTCAAGGCATGCACTATGGCAGCCAGCTCTAGATCATGGGTCACATAGTTGACTTCGTGCTCATTCAATTTTCAGAATTCATAGCAGACCACACTTCCTCCTTGCATAAGGACTCCTCCAAGCCCTTCCTTATAGGAATCGATGCACATGAGGAAGTTGGATTCGGGATCGATGATCTTCAACATGGGTGCATGGGTCAGTAGATGTTTCAGGGTTTGAAATCTTTCTTCACATTTTTGTGTCCATGTGAATTTTGTCCCCTTCCTCTGGAGGGCAGTGATTGGACAACCAATCTTAGAGAATCCTTTTATAAATATCCTATAGTATCCTGCTAATCCCATAAAGGATCTGATATCCGAAACATCCTTTGGGGTAGGCCATTCCATGATAGAACTGATTTTGTTAGGGTCTACTACTACTCCTTCTTCAGATAGGACATGGCCTAAGTAATGCATTTTCTTCTGGAAGAATTCACATTTGCTGAATTTGGCATAGAGATGATGTTCTCTTAGCATTTGCAGCACAAGCCTAATATGCTCTTCATACTCTTCTCCATTCTTGGAGTTAATTAATATATCGTCAATAAAAACCAACACAAATTTGTCTAGGAATTTTCTGAGTACATTGTTCATCAAGCACATGAAAGTGGCAGGGGCATTAGTCAAGCCAAATGGAACTACCACAAACGCATAGTGACCATACCTCATTCGGAAGGAAGTTTTATGGATGTCTTCACCCTTGATTCGAACTTGATGGTATCCCGATCTCAAATCAATCTTTGAGAAAATAGACGCACCCCCAATTGATCGAACAGGTCATCGATCCTGGGCAAGGGGTACTTGTTCTTTATAGTTACCTTATTGAGTTGTCTATAATCTATACAAAGTCTAAGGGTACCATCCTTCTTTTTCACAAATAGGATTGGTGCTCCCCATGGAGACACGCTGGGACAGATATAGCCCTTATCCATCATTTCTCTCAATTGAAATTTAAGTTCAACTAGTTTAGGTGTGTTCATCCAGTAGGGTTTCCTAGACACCGACATCAATCTTGCTGCAAGTTCTATCGAGAATTCAATGTCCCTTCTCGGAGGTAGACCTGGTACCTCTTTCAAAAATACATCTCTATATTCTCTCAGGTTAGGGTGGTCTTCGAGGCTTGGTTTGTTTCCTTCAATTGTTTTCAACACCTGTATTGCATATAGGGGACATCCTTTTCGGCAATACCTTCTAATTTGTAAAGATGATATTTGTCTCACCAAGACAGGTTTTCAGATCCCTTGAAGGGTTATCCTTTTTCCTTCTTTACTTACACATTCTAAGGTTTTATGGTAACAGTCCAATATGGCTTTATGGGAAGCTATCCATTCCATACCAATCAATATATCATATGATCCTAGGGGTAATATGTTAAGGGTTGCTTGGGTGGGGAATTCACCCAACATTAATTGGCAGGCTGGTATGACCTCTACTACCCTTCTTTTGGTGCTAGTGGCTAACTATACAAACCATGGCTTGGTAGGTTTATGTGGTTGTAGTTTACACTTTTCAATAGTCTTAGGGGATATATAACTCAAGTTTGAACCAGGGTCAATCATAATAGACACTAGATGGTTGGAAATCATACCTTCTATTTCCACCACTGAAGCTTGGTGGTCGGCTTGGTTATTATCCAAGGCTGCATAAATTTGTGGCACACTCCTGGCCACATCATTGACAGTGGTAGCTTCCTGGATGCTATAAATTATTCGACTATTATGTTGTCGGTGTGGACAGTCTCTCAGTAGATGTTCTTCTTTTCAACCCCAAAATTTCAAAGGTTCTCTCTTTGGGTTATCATCTTTCACTGGTACAGATCCAAAAGTTTTATTTCCACTCAAGGAGGGAAAGTTCTGCTGGTGTACACTGTGGGTTGGGAAGCTCATCCTTGAGTTCTTCTTATAGTTCTTAAATCTTGGGGATTTAATCCCCTTTCTCTGAAATCCTGAACTATTCTTTGGTTTCCAACTTTCGTGAGGTTCTGTCCGATGTCCAAACTGTTCATGACAATATCTTGCCTTTCAGATAGCGCCTTCTAGGGTCTTTGGCTCATCAAATTCAATTCTATTCTGATAGTCCTTAGGTAGTCCGTTGATGAAACATTGCACCTTTTCCTTTTCTACCTTTATATAAGGTACATACCTCAGCAATTCAAGGAATCTACTGACATATTCCTTTATAGTGAGTTTCCCTAGTTTGAGCTCATAGAATTCTTTAATCTTTTCATCGAAATATTTTTCTGACAGATACTTCTTTCGGAAGTATTTCTCAAACTGTTCCCAAGACAGGTCCTCTTCACTAACCCCTTTCACATTCTTAAAGTCTTCCCACCAAATGGAAGCCTTTCCGTTCAAGTTGAAGGTGGCCACTTGGGCCTTCAAATTTTCTGAGAAGTCATGGAATCTGAAATACTTCTTTAGTCCAAGTAGCCAGGTCTCTGCTTCCTGTCCCTTCTTTATTTCACAGTTGAAGGAGGGTGGTTTGGCCTTCCTAAATTCCTCGAATTTATGACCCTTGGAAATATTTCTCTTCTTCTGTCTTCTTCGGGAATAAGAACTAGTTCTGCTACTAGAAGAGCCCTCCGAACCACCAGCTTCCTTTCAGAGGAACTGTCCACCGCTTGTCCTTTACCTCTGGGATGGAACTTTTTCGAGGTGCTCCTCTCAGTGTGGCCACTAATATGACCATGTTTCTGTACCTCAGGTTCATGCTGCATTTCTCTTTGTAGGTCGGATAGGCTCTACAATAAAAATGCGTTAATTTCTGTTTGTTTCTCTTGTTCTTTCATCATCCTCTCATTGTTGGCCTTGTAGCTTTATAATTCGACCATGAGGCTCCTCACAATCTCGGATAAATTTGGAGGGGTCCCTACTGCCCTTCTTTCATCAAAATCTTTGTCTCTATTGTGGGATCCTTCTCCCACCTCTTAGTGAGTCACCATTCTATACATCTACAATTTCCTGAGGTTGATCTCCCGCTTGTGTGCAAAGGAAAAATGCTAGTTGTTAGTCAATGTTCATATTCATTTATAACCAATACATAAACTCATATTTTTCTCATGCACAAGGGGTTTTTCATTCTTAACTTCAAATTTTTAATTGAGGGGGTCAATATAAGGAGTTACTCCTTTTAATAGTACTCTGAATGGAGTCTCTGCGCAACTTGTTCATGAGCCCAAGCAGGCCAAGTGTTGTAACCATGCTCTCATACCAATTTGTAATATACCGACCATGGGGCTGGAAAATTTTTGGATTTCTTACCTTTTTAAATTCTAAGGAGCCTATCACAGACCCTCCTTTCCATTTCTAAAGTCTCTCATATGATTGGTGGCTATGACCATAGGCCTTATCAGAGAGGTGCTCGTCGGCTTTTGTGATTCGGGAAATCGCGATGCATGTATTTCCATTTTCTCTTTTGTCTTTCGAAGGGACGAAGCCCGAAATGGATTTAACCACTTAATGAGATTAACAACAACTCATATTAAGCCATGGTACTCTACCCTTCAGGATTTCACATACCGGGATTTTGGGATATGCGACGACAGGAAGTTTCGCACTTAGGTTTCCTGGGAGCCTAAACTCTGAAACCTACACACACACACACATATCTATATCTATAT
>JZKD02S2357433.1:740997-782960 GCA_000966675.3 Picea glauca | reverse complement strand
TAATTATGTGCCTAATAACTCTAAAACACTCTCGTACCACCTGCCTTCCTTATACTCTAAAACTGTCAATGAACAACATACATCATTCTAAATCTTTTGAGTAATATAATAAAAAGGAAGTAACAGGAAGTACAAGTAAACCCACTGGGGTACTGAACAGGCCTGCTGGTAGAGGGGCCATGCTTGTATGGTACTAAGGTAAACCCATCAGGGTACTGAACAGGCCTGCTGGCAGCGGGGCTATGCTAGGTAAAGGGAGTTGAAAAACATGAAGTGGCACACCTAAAACTGAAAAAAAAAACATTGGGTTTCATTCTGAAGCATTATCAAATCAAGGCTAGGAGATGATCTTTATATCTCTTGGATGATGTTCTTAAGAACCTTCAAGTATCCACTTTAGAGTTCTATCTTTAAAATAAATAGGTTTGCATGAGAAGTGGGACCCTCAGTATGTGTAATTCACCTTACCTAAGAAAGAAGAGCTTCATTTCTAAAAAATTGGATCATAAATGAGTTAATCATCTTGGGATGTATTCCTTTATGTGTTCCTCTCTTCAAATGATATCTAAACTATGCTTATAGCACTTTTGTTTTAAAGGTAATCTAGCCAGGGGGGCCTATTAGTCAAATTCTTTTTGAAAACTCTTGACCACTATTCTATAATCATATTAGATTCATATTCGAGCCATTCTCTTAACTATGATCGAAAATAGATTAGATCATGACTATTACTCATGACTCCCCTTTTCCATCATAACTAGTTTGCCACGGGTAATAATGTGAATCATAGGCCAGGAAGTTTATATGTATAACAGGAACTTAAGGATTTGAAGAAAGGTGGAACTTCAAGGAATGCTTGATCAAGTGAGGAGTATCATCAATTTTGAAATTTTGAATATCATTGTTGCATGAAGACATGCAATGAATTAAGCATGGGGGAATGTTGAGTCTCTATTTTGACATGTATAATGCCTTATCTTACATTGTATCCAAGCCTTTTTTCCTATGATATAAGCCCATACTTGACTGTTTACTCCCAAACACATACCTAATGACCTAGTTCATGTTCACAAGAGGTAATTGATGATTTAAAGCATGTTTTGTTTAACTTTCTTGAATTAATTTGATTAAAGTGTTCTATCTTGTATAATCCTAATAGTTTGACTCATGAGCATATTATTCTGGTATCTCAGCATTCTGGTACTACAAGTCATCATGCAATCTAGTACCAGCTTGTCTGTATTCCAGTACTAAACAGCTACCTACAGGATTCTGATACCAACATTCCGGTACTGGATTTTCTCCTTGATTTTCGAGCAGATTACAATGAATATCCAAATTTAGGGACATGAATTTTGTACAGACATGTGTTTTCATGCCGACTCGTGGGCCAGAATCTCTAGATCTCGCAAGTGTGGACCTCCAGCTCAGGGGGAATGATTCAACCTAAAAATCATTAAATATTTCTAAACTATCATATTGCGCCTTGATTTTCATGTAGATGGAAGAATAGACTACGAAACCATCCAATGGGTTTTAGAAATGATATCCAACCACACAACCCAGAAATAGTTTCTCACGATTCATAACAGATAGACAGATATTGAAGGATCCTTAACTCGAATTTGTAATATTTGGTGAAAAACCCAGATTTTGTGCATAAACAGTTTGAACGAATTCTGAGTTGGGGGATTTGTTCTGATCTATCCCCATTGAATATCCTTGTATAAATATGAAGGAAGGAGTACTGAGAGAAAGGAATTACTATGATGTAATATTGGTTCTTGGGAGAGATTGAATATATTGTTATGCTGAGAAACTGAGTTTTGAATTACTGTATACCTATCAATTGAAGGAATATGAAGTCCAACCTTTGAAATTCCTGGATATGATTAAAGTGTGTGTTCTGTAATTTACTAGAGCTACCTGGTTGGTATGGAAAGGGCCCACTACCCCAACCAAGGTAAGTCTCCTTGTATTTGTTTATGTGTGTGTGGGTAGATGTTCATGACTGTTAGATAGGCAATTATCATTTTCTAAGTTTAGAAACTTTAATATTTGTGTTGTATGAAGTAAGTGCTTGAACAACCAGGCTCCATCTCTCACTCGCATGCACCAAGAATGGAGTGTCTTGTGTAATGTTTCCTGTGTAGCGACATATTTTCTTCCAGAATTGATTAAGTTATGAGTGATTGCCTTTTTACCGTGTGCAAAAAGTTGATTACAATTTACTGTTGAAATTAGTTGCTACACGGGATAAATTCATAGCCCATCTCTATCTTTCATGAGCCTATAATGAGCAGATCCATACCCTGAATAAGAATTCTGAATTAGACATTTGTTGATCAATTTTGCTTTCTGAATTTTGAATTGTATGTGTGGAGTGTTATTTGAAAGGTGTGAAATAGAGTATTTTGTTATTGAATGTTTCTTCTTTATGCTATACTCATCAAACATAGGAACCTATCTGTTATCGACACATATAGTTCATCAAATCTACTGGTTACGAATCCCAGTTGATAATTTATGTTTGGTAATATATTATGCAAATAATTGCACCAACAATGTGACACAAGTGGAGCTGGAATTGGAGTAGTTTTGAGCCAGGATAATAGACCTATTGCATATTCAGTGAGAAGCTGAATGAGACCAAGAGAAAATAATCCATGTATGATAAATATTTTTATGCCATAATTAAATCCTTGAAGAAGTGGAGACACTACCTTGTCTCACAAGAATTTGTCTTGTATAGCAATAACCAGGATTTATAATTCATAACCAGACAGGAAAAATTGAATCAGTGGCATGTGAAATGGGTTGAGTTTATGCATAAATTTACTTTTGTCATAAAACATATTTTTGGGAATGCTAACAAGGTCATTGATGTATTAATCAAGAGATGTTTGATTCTGCAGGAATTTTAGGTGAAGACCTTAGCGTTTGAAAACCTTAAGGACATGTATTGTGATGATACATATTTCAAGGAAGCATACAAAGCATGTGCGAATATTGTGCTGAGAGACAGAAGCCAGTGAACATAGTACATGATTCAAGAGGGATTTTTGTTCAAGGGAAATCAATTTTGCATACCAAAATGCTCAATGAGGGATAACCTTGTGAAAGAAAATCATAGTGGAGGATTGGCTGGACATTTCATCCATGATAAAATGTTTGCACAACTGAGCAATTTTTACTATTGGCCAGGTATGTGAACATAAGTGATAAAGTTTGTGAAAATATGTAGAATCTTCCAACATGTAAAAGGAAAACGACAGAACACTGGATTGTATCAACCATTTCGAATACCAGAGAGGCCTTGGGATGAAATAAGCATGGATGTTTTGTTGGGACTGCCAAGAACGCAAAGAGGATTTGATTCCATATTTTTGGTGATGGATAGATTTTCAAATATGGCACATTTTATCCCATGCCAGAAGACTAGTGATGCAGCACATGTTGCAAATATGTTTTTCAAGGAAGTTGTAAGACTTCACGGCCTACCCAGAAGCATTGTCTTGGATAGAGACACAAAATTTGTTGGTCACTTTTGGAGAACACTGTGGAATAAGTTGGGGACATATTTTTCCTTCATCTAAACTTATCACCCTTAGACATATTGACAGACTGAGTTGATAAACATAAGTTTGGGAAACTTGTTGAGGAGTCTGGTTACTAAACACCATAATCAGTGGGATCAGATTCTGCCACAAGAAGAATTTGCATACAATGACTCACCAAACAGGAGCACTAGAAAGAGCCCATTCCAAATATTGTATGGAATGCAACCCCGGGGAGTATCTGAGTTGAGAGACTTGGAACAGAGTGAGATCAGGAGTGATGGAGAAGAAGATTTTGCTGCAGAAATGCAGAGGCTCCATAGCTAGATAATAGGACAGTTGTAGAGTTCTAACCAGGAGTACAAGTGTAGAGCTGATAAACATCTCAGAGAAATTCAATTTGAAGTAGGATATTAGGTTCTGGCACATCTCAGGAAAGAAAGGTTCCCTAAAGGAGCATATAACAAGTTAAAAATGAAGAAGATAGGGCCATGTAAATCTTGAGGAAGTTTGATGCAAACGCATATGAGATCGAGCTACCAGATTATGTGGGAATATCACCCATATTCAATGTTTTAGACCTGTATCCTTACAGGAAATATGACACCGAGGGATGAAAATATCAAGGGAAGATTCAGTGGGAGAAGCAAATTCCTATAGAAGAAAAACCACGTATGGAGAATATTGTTGATCAGAGGATTGGAAAAAAGTCAAGGAGGAAAACCTATTTTGAATATCTGGTCAAGTGGAAGGGACACCTAATAGAATATTCCAGTTGGGAAAATGAAGTGTCTATATAGAAGCATGAAAAATCAATACAGGAGCTCATGGACAGGAGTCCATGAATTTTTTTCAAGGGGAGTATGATGCAGGAGCATCATTTTCAAGCACGCGGAGCAAGACCTATCAATGTATGGTAATCTATACGAGACCTCAACGCTGGCAGTTGCAATAGACATTTTGAAGTACACCTTAACTCAGCGTTGGAATAATCTTTGGTGGCATGCTTGAGCAATCATGAGCGAAGAAGTGGGAGTTTCCACTCCGGCTCTGGAATGTGATTGGACTAAAATAGTCATAAGATAGGTTGTAATGTAGAAAAGTAGACAGGGGAAACCCTAAGATCCCTATGAGGTAAATAGAGGTTTTTGATGCCCAAATGAGGCTAGCTGTAGATTAGATAATTGCAAGTATATAGCTGCAAGTTAGGAGGAGATTTCAGAGTTTTTCAGTTTTTGTTTTAAATTCAGTTATAGCCATTTTTACTTTGAATATAACAGAAGAAAATTGACCCAATGCATGGTGTGGACATTGTTTGCAATTCCCTGTTAGTATGCTTTCATGAATTAATGAATGAACCTCATTATGAGTGGAAGGAACTATGAAGGTTAGAATAAGTTTCAATTGTTTCTCTTCTGTTGAAGTAGTGCAAGGTGTGCACACAGAACACAAGGAGTGCGTCAACAAGATCTGTTTCGATTCCGAAGCTCAGAAGAGATAACATGAAACTTTCCCTTTGCAATGAGTGAAAAGAGACTGGTGCAAGACGTGCACAGTCATCTGGAAGAAACCAAAACATTGCATAAAGATCTGGTGCAAGGAGTGCACGGATCCGAGATTCGACTAAGTGTCGAAGGGACTTTGCAAGAAGTCGAAGAACTAGAAAAGGAGAACTTTAGGAGGGTGAGAGGAGTTTCACTTCGAGAAATCCTCAGGATATGAGTTATAGAAATCCCTGAAATGCAAGGCGTGCGTGGGAAATTGAAGTATTCACAAGACCAATCTTAGGAGGAATAACACTTCTCATAAGTGTTAATGAGACCCAAGAAATGAGCTTACTGGAAGGACAAAGGTCGAAGCCTTTGAATCCTTATAAAATCCTCTAAATTTGAAGAAAGCAGAATTTCAGGGGGAAAGATCTAGAATGTCTAATCAACGTCCAGAAAACGAGGAGAAAGTGTAGAGGAATAAGGATCTCAACCAT
The DNA here is from genome assembly GCA_000966675.3 of Picea glauca. Taxonomy (NCBI): domain Eukaryota; kingdom Viridiplantae; phylum Streptophyta; class Pinopsida; order Pinales; family Pinaceae; genus Picea; species Picea glauca. The sequence continues at coordinate 777,419 of JZKD02S2357433.1, read as the reverse complement.
TTGGTCTGAGCACAAGAGAATCATAGCCATCCAATCAAGGTAAAGTGCACTAGCATTAAATATTTGAAGGCATACAGGAGGAACAAGGTCATGAAATTCCGAAATCATTGGGACCATCCATCGTCAAGGAAGACACGTGGTGAGATATCAACATTTTGCTGACTCGTGACTCGAAGGAGTCAAGGTTGAGTCACAAGAACTCGTGAAACGTGAAATTGCGACATGATATGAGCCGTTGATCGAAAGGGGAGATATGGATCGTTGATCCAGTGCCATCACAATTTCGGCTATCGGGAGAATGGAGGCAAGGGGACTCCAAAGTCACGAAATGTGAAATATCGATTTGATCACAGCTGTTGACCAAAGGATAGATCTGAACTATCAACCCAACACCATCGCAATTTCAACTATCGAGAGAATGGAGGCACGAAGACTTACAAAGTCACGAAATGTGAAGCACCGATTTGATCACAACTGTCCATCAAATAAATATTTGGACCATAGGTCTAGGTTCATCACGATTTCAGATATCGGGAGAATGAAGGTAGCATCACTCCTAGAGTCGTAAAACATGAAGTCATGACACACCTTCTGATTAGGTGAATGGTCACAGCCATGGTCACATAAAGGAAAGGGCTTAGCCAGAGAGGAGATAGCACCCATTTGGCATTGAGGTTTGAACAACGCTCAAGAGAGAAGTTGCGAGTCTCATACGACCTGCGCATTTGGAGAAAGGACCTATGTAAGTGGGTTTGGGGTCTAGTAGAGACCCAGAGAGTCAATCAGACTCAATTTCTTGATCGATCCTAGACCGAGAGGTTGCGCAGCCCTTAGGAGGGAAGGGAGGTCTGCATCACATAGGGATAACTTCCATGCCTTAAAAAAAGGTACCAGAGTTGGGTGCAAAATAAATTTAGCTTTAGACAAGTAGGTTGGAGGGTGAGCATGTTGGGTTGTAGGCCGTAGAGTGGATGACTTGTTGGGTGGAATTCCTTAGTAGGCCATCGAAATATTGGATGTTTTCATTGAATAGACTTGGATAGACATATATTTTGAATCTCACAATAATGGTGCACTCAATACTTGCAATATTATGGCGAGTGGAGGAGGTGCAACTTTCCACCATATGGCATGGTTTCATCCTTGTAATGAGTTGAAGAAGATCACAACATTCTAAGACCACATTTTGGAAAATATTTGGGGTTGCAAAGACACTCTTAGCTTGATGAGGAATTAGAGTGGTGCTAACAAGTAGTGGATTATAAGAGTGTTGTGGATTTCACAATATATGTACTATTATGAGATGGTATTGGAGGTAGGCATGTTTTATGGGTTGAAGTGGTATCAACATGAAATGGAACTATCTAGACTTAAATTTTGGGTAGGCAATTAGACATGAAGATATCAAATAAAAGGAAGAGGTATTGGGTGGTGTCTGTATGAGTGTACTTGCACCTTAAGGAAATAGTTGAAGACTTAAGGAAGTGTTGGGTCCATGATATTCAGTGGAAAGCACCACCATAGTTCAAGGAAGTGATTGAGAATTCCTTCACTGTATAAAGTGAAGAACATGGAGTTACTAAGGAATGAATGGTGGTAGAGTTCAATTCAACTTAACTCAATGGTTTCCAAGTCAATGGAGTGTGACATGGAGGGTCGAGTCCTTCAATAAAGAGAATTGAAGTGAAAATCACCAAGTATAGGGTGAAGGTATATTGTAAATTGGATTTTCTTAAGAAGTTCAAGGATATAAGATTTTATTTGAGAAGGAAATAAAAGTGGCATACCAGGTCTTAGGGTAGAATCAAAGATTGAAGTAATTATTGGAGAGGGTAGTTCAAAGAGTTGAAAGTTTATAGTAGACTTGGGTGCTTGAGGAAAAGTTGCAACTTTGTAGGGCATACTGTTCTAGTATCAAAGTGGAATTTGTTCATCTTTGACAATGAGTTCATGTTGAAATTTCACTTGGAGAATATCAAGGCCCCGAGAGGCAGACTCGTAAACTTTGTAGGAGTACCTCTACAAGTAGGGTGTGGTAACAAATTTAGAAAATAATTAAACTATTTGTTGAATCCAAAGTCACAATGGTTGGATAGACTCATAGTATGGTAAAATATCTGGTTGTATCTTGTTATAATAATAATTTTAAGATTCCTGGCTTGGGCATGACCTAAATATAACTTCATTGATGTGATTCATTTTATTTAATTGTTTATTAAGTGTTGTAGTTTAAATTGGGATGCTTTAGAAGGTGTATTTGGTCACGACCTTACATGTTTATTATTGGTTGCATTATTACTAACTAAGTTTGGAAACTTAGGGTTTCATAATGTGTAAAGTGTAGTTTGGTCGCAAGCTTCTTAGAGTGACAAAGTCACGAGGCTAATTACAAGGTAGTGCCACATGAATAGGAATGATGCAAAAATAATTTTTTCTCTTTGGAAATGACATGTTGTATCATATCTAAGTTAAGAAATCTTCACCACATTTCAAGAGTAAATTGGTGGTCATGGGAATGCATCTCAAAGATAGTGATGTTTCTCCTCACCACTATCCCTATCATGATAGGTGGTATTAGAGAAATTATTTGTTTTCAATGGAAATGGTGATTTGATAGCTACTCATCCCAAGACATGGAAGAAACACGTGGTTTCAATGACAAGTGTGACAAGTGGTTGTTGAGTGGCACAATGTCTTGGAGAAGATGAGAATTGCAAAATGTCCAAGATGTTCCTTACCACGAATCCTTGTTGATGAAAAAAAGGTTCCAAGCATTGAAGATTGTGGAAATTTCTTGTGATTAAGGCAACCCACATGCATTGATACCCAAGGATAGAGTTAGTATTGAGGATTCATTCAACTTGGTTGAAGAAATGAAGAAGATTCATTTATGAAAATTGACTAATTCCATGCAATATGGAGGAAGGAAAACATCCTTCCACTTAGACTTGGTAGTATCAAGTCTACATTTGGTGTTTTAAGGGTTGTGAAATTTGATTGAAGTGATAGACTTAGTGCAACATGCTAAAGAAGTGAATAATAAAGTATTATAGTTAATTGGGAAGACTCACTAGAGTCGTGGATTTTTCCTCACAAAAATGACTAAGGAATTTTTAGAAGTACTAAGAGACTCTCACAGTGATAGTTGCAAACCATGTGCTGGGTTGCACCATGGGAAATTAATGAAGGGTGAAAAATAAGGGCAATTTGGAGCATGAGGGAAGACTACGAATTTTAGACAATTGGTTAGAGAAGTCATCAATGTTTTGCAACATTGTCAGATGGTCTTGAAGGATGCCAAATTGAAGGTAGAATCCTTGTCTTATGAGTTGGAAACTTTGATGGACCAGGTATAGGCAAAGCCATAGAGTAAGAATTTGTCTTACACTATAGTGAAAACAAAGGCTAGTTGAAGGTAAGCCTATTTCGTGATTACTTGTGTAGCCAAAACCATTGAGTTATGTTTTTCCCGTGAAAGGAGAAGATTGATACCTTCAAATGAAACCAAGGAAATCAAACATCAAGGGTAATATTGGAAGTTTTGGTCACTTTCATAGAAGGTCTAGGCAAGAACAAGAAGAAAGGAAAAGGAAGAATAACTAATATGGAGAAACTATAAAGGGCAAGGATAAGTAAGAAGATGGAACTAAGGAAAAAATAAATGGTAAACATATTGTTCATTGGATTTGTGAAAAGGACCATTATGTTAAGATTTTTCCATTAAAAATGAGGGTGAATGTAGTAGAACAAACAAATAAATCATCATTGGGTGTTTTTCAAGATTTGGGTGCTTTAGGAGATGGTGATTTAAGGTAAGCCAAGAGAAATACTTTACCAAAATTATCTTTGTTCAAGGAAAAACTAAATGGAAAGTTAGTCACAACAATGATTGACGGTGGTGCGATGCACAACTTTATGAAGGAAAAAGTGGTTGTATATTTGGTTTGTAGTTAGAACCATCACATACCACATTCAAGGAAGTAAACTCAGATGTTGATAGGGTGGTTTCCTTAGTTAAAAAATTTAACTTGTAGCTTGGTCATTGGAGTGGAATAATTGGTTTCATAGTTGTACCATTGGATGACTTTGAAGTTGTTCTTAGGTAGGAGTTTACGAGGATGGTGCAGGTGACACTAATCCCTCACCTTCACAAATTGGCGATTTTTGACGATCTCAATCTCCATGTCATTATAACAACTAGAAGACAATTCGGCAGGGTGGCAAGAATGAATTACATGATCATGATCACAACAACCCATCATGGTACAATGTAACTCGGTGAAGGGAAATTTGGATGGTTGGAGGAGTCTAAGAGGGTCGAGCATGGATGAAGGTCTTGAGTAGCCTTTGGTGAAGAAATATGCACTCAAAGAATTGAAGGAATGGTTTAATAAGATGGAGCTTGTGGTAAACATCTTAGTTTCTATGTTTTCTAGACTATTAGATTTTTTTTAGGAGAAATGAGGTGGTATAGAACTTGGTAGAAAGTTGATTTTATTAGAGAAATAGATTGGTAGAATATCCAACTAGCAAGGAGTGAACTAGGAAAAGAAATATGACAAAGAGGATTTTGAAACCTTATCATGGTATGAGACAACCAAAAGAGAGAGGTAGGTGTTCCTTGGACGAACTTGAGCATGAATACTATCAAGGAGACATATATATAATAAGACTCTTGGTTGAAGGTGAAGGCGAAGGAATGAGGTATGTAGGTTTCAAAGATAACTCAACAGACTTAGGTAGTTCCAAAGGAAAATATGGAGACTTGCAAGAAGAGGTGATTTTTAACATTGTTGTGGGTACTAGCATTTTTTACCACTTTCTACTTTCTTATCACTAAATAGACTTGGAATAAAACTCAATATCTGGGAGTAGGTAGTGGAGCTAAGGTGCCCAAGGGTGCTTAGTTTGGTGTGAACTTATTTTCAATTTGGGAGGCACTTGAGTCTATTAGAAAACAACATTCAAAGTATTTCTTTATAGAACTAGGAGTGGGGGAATTAAATTTTGTGGCACATGAATGTGAACTTTCATGAGTTTTGGACTTATAATTGGATAAGCTACACACTTTGTTTGAAATAATTTGACAGCTGAGTGTATTGAGGCACGTTCTATAAAAGTAAAAGGAAAGTTGCAGATTTTTTATTGTGAAGAAGTTGAAAATAGTTCAAGTTGTGGGTGGATGGTAATTATGATAAATAAGATAGTTGGCATGAAAGGGAGGTTCATGGAGATGTTACTAGAGAAACAACAAGTTGGAGTCAGGGAGGATGTAAATTTTTTTATATTCCCAAGGAATATTATATGTCTTACCCCTATATTTCTCTAAAAGGAAATGGAAAAATGTGGCAGGAATCACTTGTGACTAAGCACTCAACATACTTAGTTGCATGGGTAAGATAAGACACAACACAAAGGCATGGAATTCACCTTGGGTGAACCAAGTGATTATAACATGGATGTAGGAGTTTTTAAGGTAAGTGCCATGCTTTAGAAGAAGGCATAGTGGAGTTGGATGGATAAGACATGTATTCAAAGAGTAGTAGATTGTAGGTTGAGCATGTTGTGTATGTAGGTGTTGAATTGGTGGTTAACACCTTCTTTAGGACTCATGACATGGTTTGAGAACCTGTCGTGGATCCATTAACTCTAGTGATTGTGTAAATGTAATGTCCCTTTCCAAATAGGAGCTCCAAAAGAGGGGGATTAATGGTCTAAACCGCCCCATTAGACTATAGCTAGGGCCAAAGAGGGGTAAACAGGGTTACTAGACGTCACTCCAGTCATAGGTGTTATATTCGGAAAGTGACATTGAGATAAAAAGGGTTAAAAGAACTTTTAAATCATTATGAGCTAAAAATAGAAGTCAACAATGAGTTAGGGTTTCAACAGTGATTTAGGGTTTTGGAATTCAATAATGAATTAGGGTTTCAACATGATTTAGGGTTTTGGAAATCAACAACGAATTTTGGTTTTAGCATGATTTAGGGTTTTGGAAAGTTATAAAGGAAGGGTCAGTGACCTAATTCATCATTATGTAGATTATGACTTGTCATTGAGGAAAAGAGGCGCATATCAGGAGAGATAGTTCAATGTATTCTAGGAGGAAGACACCAGTTGGCTAATTTCGGTGTTGAAAGAAACACCCTAGTCACCAGGAAGATCATCCAGGTCTTCCATCATTCTTCATTGATTCCGCAGTGCTCCCATATTCCGGGTATTATATTTTAGTTGATTATTTGTATTCCAGCTAAGATCCTTTTGTCTTTTGATCTAGCCAAGTGTTGTTATTTTATTCAGTCGCAGTTGCTTATTTGTATTCCGGCTAAGATCCATTGTTTGTTGATCTAGTCGAGTATGGTCAGTTTATTCACCCACATTCGACCATTTTGTAATCCATAGATATATCATAATACAAAATTTACAGTCCTTTGTCACGTTTATTATTTGTATGATCATTTATATGTTGTAAACCTTTGATCCTACACAAACATTAGTAGTGTTTCCTAGACTAACCAATTCAAGAACATTTCAGTGGTATCAGGGCTTTAGTCTTGCCAGCCTGTGACTAAAGATAATGAGTGCAGTAGAAGACCCAGAGGGCCATGAACACATAGGTGACGAATATGTCACTTACAACAAGAATTAGGACAGAAGGCATAGGCCTGACTTTCCCCCTTTTCCTCCTAGCTTAGAGGAAGAGGAAGAGGCACATAGAGAAGCAAAGAAAAGGGTAGAGCATGAGGCTGAGCATGAGGTAGAGAGGATGTTAGGATATAGATATGAGTGACCAAAGGGTAGTGAAAAGGCCCTCGTAGATCCAGAGGAAACTTTCATGCAGGTTATCAACAATATGTTAGCTAGTCAACGGACCATGTCTCAGTCCTTGGCACAGGTGGTTGATAGATTGGTTAGAGTGGGCACCCCAGATACACAAGTCTCGCATGCATCACAGGGGAACTCGGGAGCAGGCAATAGACACCATTCACCCTCTCCCACATACACCTCTGCAAGTAGGATTCCCAAACCCTTGTTTCCCAGTTTCCAGAGGGCACCCCCAGTAGCAACACTGCCATTGATACCACAGAGGCCACCCACTCAAGCTGATGACATTGCAGAGTATAGGAGGGAGTACACAGCATTGGGTCATGACCTTAGTCGAGTACTGTGGACATAGAATCAGGAACCACCCCAGAGAGCTGCAGAGGGGAGGACCACAAAAACAGCATGGGAATAACCTTGATTTCATCTGAAAAGTTGGGAAAATCACCATCCCTTCTTTTCATGAATCGTCCAAATACACTTCCAGAGCTTGGGTACAGAAGTTAGACATGTATTACAAGCTCAACTAGATGAATGAGATAGAGGCCATCAGTTTTGCGACCTTACACTTGGAGGTTGAGGCACATGAGTGGTGGTACCATGGACTGGTGACATTGGGCCACAGTCACATCATCTCCAAAGGGAGTTTACAGATAGGCTCATGGACATGTTTGACAGGAAGGATCCTGAGATACACTTCAGGGATCTAGCCCAGTTGAGACAAACTAGCACAGCAGAGGCGTTCATCACAGAGTTTCAATGGGTAGCCGTGGCAGTGATAGATATATCAGAGCCCAAGTTGATCATGCTATTCACAGAGCCTTTGAAAGGATGGATGAAGGCATATATGCCTCCCACTTTGCAGGATTCCATCCTTTGCACTCGAGATCTAGCAGACTCAGTGCCATAGACTAAAAATCTCTCCAAACTATTTGTGTCCCAAAAGGATCGAGACAAGAAGCTATTCCAGAGAGAATGGAAGAGCAAGGAGAAGTTGGATGATGAGACTAGGAAAGAGATTATGAGGAAATAGATTTTCTTCAGCTGCAGAGATCCTTGGGTCCCAGGCCATAGGTGCATGGGAAAGGGAGAGATTCATTATATTGAGGTAGAAACAAACAACGTGGATAGTGAGGAGGAGAAGGACATTGGATCCACTAGTTTAGAGGAGGATTCATCACCAGCAGAGGAGAATATTCCTCGTAGACCACTGACACTAGTAGGATCCCATCCTCCAGTAGTCCCACAACCACTAGAACAGGCTAACAAGAGGAAACCAACAAAGGGAGGTGTCATAGCGATCCTTTCTGGTGTTCCCAAGTATGATACCCTCCGTATCAGAGGGATTATCTAGGGGAAATAAGAAATCACCCTGATAGATGGTGGGGCCACCCACAACTTCATCGACGCATCACTAGTATCGAGACGAGCACTTTAGACAGAGGAGTTTGAGGGGTTTGATGTTGCGGTAGAATATGGCTACATAGTGGAGTGTTGTTGGCAGAAATTATATAATTATTATTTTTATAAGCTTCCTATATAGGGTCTATGAAATTTTATTTACTCTTCATGAACATTTTCTCTAAAGGATAGTTGTAAATCATCACATTTTACCTATCATCTATTTGTGCTTAGTTTTCATGACTGAAAGCATGAAAACTCACAACTATCGTTACTATTCTGTTTTAAAATTTCATTGAAAGCATATGGTTTATTACAAAATTGTGGTTTCTTGATATTAGCATGTTTCTCTCCTTGTTTGTGATCCTTTTGATTCTAAGCATGCCTAAAATATTTGTGGTTATATGAACGAAAGACCCCCTCCATTTGATATTCAATTGTTTTTGTATTGATTTTGGTTTTGTGTTTGACTATATTTCTTCCATGAAACCTTTGACTATTTGATTTTGTAAACCGACCTAACTTTGCAATCAAACTATGATGTGCGCATTATGTTTTCAGAGTACTCTGGTCCTAGAATGTACCCAATGCCAAGGTGCCATATGATGCACAGGATGCCATTACTCCTTATCATGGTCTTGGGCTTCACAAATTTTCTCACATGTGTTGTGATTAGCACTTTTCCCACCATTTGAATCATCACATCATGTATTGATAAGGCTCAGGGCTATGGCTCTGTTGCACTTTTGTAAACCCTACCTGTGTGTTCTATGTTAATTATCCATCCATTCGGCATGGCTCCAGTGGTAAGGGTCGAACCAAATGGCGTCCAAACCATGCTCTAATATGATAACACTAGGGAATATTTGGAAAGGAATGGTTGGCATTTGTTCATCGAAAAATTTCAGGGTTTTAACCTTCAGGTCGCCCAAGAGTTTGCCTTAACCTTTGATGGTTGTAGGGAAAAGATAGGTGATGTGCAATTGGAAGTAACATAACAGTTCTTAATCCAATCCATGGGATTGCCAGCGGTTGGTCAGAAATGGTTCAAGAATGTAAAAGTGGAGGAGGTCCCTTGGACTTTACTGTTTACCTCACGAAAAATAACCCACTGTGATCGAGGTATGCCAATTCCATTTTTGAAACCTAGGTGGGATGATTTACTTGTTGTAATGAATCAATTTATCACATGTGAGGGACGATTCGGGCTTGTTTTTCTATATCATTTACGCCTGCTTATGAGTTTTATTGGTTTTTCGTTGAATATTCCTTACTACCTGCTCAAAAGCCTATATAAAATGGGTAAACGGTTTAGGAAACAGAGGTCAGATTCAAGTGTATTTCATCATGGCCTCATTAAAATCATCCTCATGCACTAGTTGCAGACACAAAATGATTGTTGGGATGCGTTCATTACACGAAATGGTTTTGGCAACCATGAGTTGGGACAGGTAGATAAGTCGGTCATTGTGGAAACCCTTGTGAACCCTTCATCCTCTCCTCCACCTCTCCAGGCCTGTGATTTTTCCCCTAATAATGAACCCTCGAGCTACCCTAATGTCATTCAATAGAACAGTTGACCGGTTACACATACAAAGGATTGCATTAAAACTGTTAAGAAACCTACAGGGAAGAAGCTAAAAGGCAGTGTTGATGTCAATTTCAAGAACAAAAGAGTTGGTTGGTTGATTTCTCGAAGTGTTTGAAATAAAACGAAACCCTGTGCAGAAACGATCAATATGATTGAAGTGAGTGAAAGCTCAAATTTAGAAATTTACAAATTCCTTGCTGAAGAGGACCCCATATCATTCGGGTTATACCCTGACCGATCCTATGACTATGTTAACAATATGCTTCCTTGTCTAAAGGACAACCCAGAATTTCCTGTTATCCAGCTCTGTGATAAATCTACCATTCGCATGGACGATTCTCCAACCCATAATGTTGTTCGTGATAATGCAAATTCCTTACAGTCACAATGTGATGTGTGTGGATCGTGGATTGATAGGTACTATACCAATGTTCCACTGTTACAGTCACGACTCAAGTCTTTAAGAGACCAAGTTGATATGTTGACAAATGAAAACAATAGACTTGAATCCATTATCCAAGAGAAGGAGAAACACTTGAAAACTACAGGTCGTGTCATTTTCAAAAACATAAAGGCAACAACAACTATCGTTAATTCCAAAATTTCTTGATACATTTTGATTTCATGATTTGAGGTATGATATTTTTAATTTTTAGCATGCTTGTGTCACTCTTAAGTTAGGATATTCGATTTGATTGAATAAACTATTTTTCTTATTAAGATTAGTCTGTTTTGTTTATTTAATAAAATATGATTGCATTTGCTATTATAACTAGCTACAAAATCCCAAGATTTTGTAGCCACTTAAGAAAATTCGAATTGTTTGATTTGATGACAGAAAACATATCTGAGATCTTCTTATTTTCATTTGTTTTCAGGATGATTAAGGAGCCCATGATTTCCAAGATGATATGAGGCACTTTTTGAGATCTCCCAACCATATCAATTTTGTATTTTGAGTAAATAGATTAGACGGCTGGTAGTTTTTGATATTTAGTGAAATCAGGGTGGTTACATCCCCCATTATTTTTTGAAACCAACTTGATCTTATCAAAAGGAAACAATTATGTTTCCTGAGATCTATATAAACATGTTATTTTGTAAACATTGGATCATCTCGACCTGGGGAGAGAGTATGGATATTTATATCCAGACTTGAATGACACATAATACATTACATATTTAGCTTTCTGTATAATGTTTTAATTTAAGTTCCACTTATCTTAATATGATGATAGATGATGATAGCCTTTCATCTGCAAGATTTATTGTTAGTTGAGATAATCCTTTTCACATACTTCCCATATCTCCTGTCTCAGATGTAACACACAGTGATCCTTTATTCAATTCAAATTAGGATATTTATCTGTAATTTCAGTTGAATGTTTACATGCAAGTTCTTACAGGAAGAATTATTTCATCATAGTTACTTGCAAATTATAAGATTACTGTGACTGCATCTATTATATGTTCTGTTATTATAATTCAATCTCCAGCATTATCGTTCCTCAATTATTATGGGCAATCTCAAGATCTGTGGCAGTTTTACTTCATCAGATAAAGGTGGTTGGATATTCAATATCGAACAGACATTGGATGCAATAACAGGTTATCCTGTTATTTGATTTTGCTAGTTTGTTGAATATAGAAGTTTTCTCTATATAAAACATTTTCTACTATCTATTATTTTCTGTTCAATTAAGAAGTTTAACGTGTGATGTCATGAGTGTATACATCTAAGAAAACAAACCAAAAAAGATTATTTAGTATTTTCATTTTCTTTATTAATATTGCTAAATTAATCAATCTACATTTGATTTTTACGAGTTTAGATTAAAACCCATGGTTTGTATAAATTGTATATAGAATTATCATACATATAATATTTAATTTGTACATATATATTTACTTAGATGTAGATTTAGATTTTAGTAATTGTTATTTAGTAAGTTATTGTTTTTCCGTTTAGTTATTTTTTGCTTTCTTTAGAACTTAGATCAGCCAACGGAGCCGCAAAACCCGTCAGAGTGAATTAGTCCAAAAAAGTTGGGTTAGTTAGACGACCTCGGAAAGGATTCACTCCTCCATTTGACGAGCAGTCAATTTCTCCCATCAACAAATGGCGCTAGAAGGAGGTCCTGAAAACTATTAATGGCACGAGGAGGTCGCAAGCCTCCTCCCCCACCTACCCACTCACCTATAGTAAATAGAAGTCATTTAGATGAAAATATTATCCCTCAAACAAGAACCACATCAAACGACGATCTACGAATCACAATTGAACCAGTAACTCCAAATCCCCCAGGTGGCGACATAAAAGAGATTGTTCGTCAATCCCTCATAAGAAGGCATAGTGCCTTAGCCCATATCAGAAAACCAAGTCAACCTTTGAACCAACCATTAGACTTCTCTAATATCAGAGAGAAACTTTAAGGTACTGACCTTACCTTAAACCCTACAGATCCATATCATATCCTCACTCCTGCAACAGGAGGATCTAGTATTCCACCATCACCACCCCCTTCATCTCCTTCTTCTTCTGAAGAATATTCCTCAGATGAAGGCAGTTCCTCATCTCAGACTTCGACACCACCCACACCTATGGCCAATCCGAACAATCCCGCTAGACCCTAGATTGACCAAGATGTAGTGGCCATACCTGGGCCCCAACATCCTCTACCTAAACACATGGAGAAATGGCTCCCTAAATTTGACCCAGACTCCAAACAGATTGTTGAAGATCACATCAAAAAGTTTATGCTAGCGATTAGGCTCTGTAGTGTTGAGCATGAAGACGTAGTGTGCAGATTGTTTCCCTACACCTTTGAAGGAAATTCCTCTACTTGGTACTTTTCCCAACAACCCCACACCATAATGTCATGGGATAAATTCGGGTTCTGTTTCCTTGAGAAGTTCAGAGACGAAAGGTCTCCTAAAGTTCTAGTCATGGATCTTTCTAGTTTTAAAATGAACCCTAAAGAAAAGATAAAAGACTTTAATCAAAGGTTCCTGACACTAAAGAACCGAATCCCCACGGATTCGATGCCTACCAAGAATCTTATTGTTGCATACTACACCAAAGCCTTACATCAATACATAGCCATTTGGTTGAAGAGGTCCAAGAAAGCCACATTATTATAAGCCTTCAAAGAGGCTAGTCAAATCGAGAAGGATATTCTCAGCTTAAAAGACAATACCGACAACGATATAGAGACTAGTTCATCGTCCAAGAAGAAAATCAAAATCCTTCCTAGACCTCCCCAAAATAAAGCTCAACCTGAGAGTTCGGATCTAGAAAACTTAGAGAAAGTGGTTCAGAAGTTATCCAATGAAGTTATAGATTTGAAAAGGTCAGCTGAAGAAGCTTCTTCGAGAAAAGGGCCTTAAAAACCCCATTTTAGGAAGCCTTTTCCCACAAATTGATCTAACTCAAATTTTGAATCCCTAAATCTAGAAAGTCTAAAATTTGGTATTCAAATGATCCTAGAAGCACACAATAACTTGATTCCTCCCGAGATTCCTGAAGAAGTAGATGAACAAGAGACAATAAAAGAATATGAATCCTCTCCGAACATTTTCGGACATTTTTCGGATAGCATTTTTCAAGCTAATTTTGAAATAGTGCATCCTTACAATACAAGGAGCAAGACATCAAATAAGCCTTCTTCAGAAATAACAACTACTGTGCCTTCAAAATAGTCTAAATCAATTGAGACTAAACAGAATTCAACAAATCCAAGTTTAGATTATGATTTGATTGAAGATATTAAAAAGCTTAGAACTAACATTTATGTTTACAAATTATTAAAATTCCTTTTTCTTTTGCAAAAGATGCTGCAGAACATTACGGAGAACAACAAAAATAACAATCCAAACAACAACAAAGGTGTTCAAAACAACCCCAAAATTCCTTAGAAGACCTTCGCCAAAACTACTTCTGAGCCTGATGATAAAATAGACCTTCCTGTAAATAGTGTAACAAGTGTAGATAAACCAATTTCAGAGGCTGCGATTAAAAAACAACAAACTTCTACTATTAATACTTGCAGAAATGTCCCTCCATTTTTGTTGACTTTTGAAATTTTCAATAGGAATGTACATAACTATATGGTAGATTCAGGTGCATCATCTAACGTAATGCCTTGGTCTATATGTCAAAAGATTAATGCCGAATTTCAACCATCCAGCTTGAAAATTATCCAGCTCAATCGAACTAGTGTTAAAGTGATAGGAGAATTAAAAAATGTACTTATAAGATTGTCATCTAATCCTAAAGTCCATCAAGTGATTAATATCATTGTTGTAGATATCCCAGAAGTATATGGTTTGTTTTTAAGTAGAGATTGGTTAGAACAATTACATGGCTATTTTGCAACGGATTGGTCTCACTTGTGGCTGCTCGAGAATGGAAAGCCTAAACGAATCAAGGTAAAACATGAACATTATCTTAAGTTCACGGTAACTGATTTAAATGATCCCAATGAACCATTCACTCCTTCTACCAATTCGCCTGAAATACAGAGGAATCCGAACAATGACAACAATGTTCAAAACAACCCCAAAATTCCTCAAAAGACCTCTGCCAAAACTACATCTAAGCCTCATGATAAAAGAGACCTTCCTGTAAATAGTGTAACAAGTGTAGATAAACCAGTTTCAGAGGCTACGATTAAAAAACAACAAACTTCTACTGTTAATACTTGCAGAAATGTCCCTCCATTTTTGTTGACTTTTGAAATTTTCAATAGGAATGTACATAATTGTATGGTAGATTCAGGTGCGTCATCTAACATAATGCCTTGGTCTATATGTCAAAATATTAATGCCGAAGTTCAACCGTCCATCTTGAAAATTATCCAGCTCGATCGAACTAGTGTTAAAGTGATAGGTGAATTAAAAAATGTGCTTATAAGATTGTCATATAATCCTAAAATTCATCAAGTGATTAATATCATTGTTGTACATATCCCATAAGTATATGGTTTGTTTTTAAGTAGAGATTGGTCAGAACAATTACATGGCTATTTTGCAACGGATTGGTCTCACTTGTGGCTGCCCGAGAATGGAAACCCTAACAGAATCAAGGTAAATCATGAACGTTATCTTAAGTTCACGATAACTGATTTAAATGATCCCAATGAACAATTCACACCTTCTGCCAATTTGCCTGAAATACAGGGGATGGACACTTTTTTCGGCAATTTCATGGCTGAAACTTCTACCATCATTGACCCGGAACAACAATCTGAAATTATGACCACACAGTCAACAGACTCCTCTCTATGGTCACAGATACCTGACGAATATCAAATATGGTCTCTATACTTCGATGGGTCAAAATCTAAGGAAGGAGCTGGTGCAGGGTGCGTGCTCATTGATCCAGCAGGTAACAAGAATTTGATTTCTTTCTAGTTAGAATTTTAATGTACAAACAACACGGCCAAATATGAGGCACTCCTGCAAGGTCTCAGAAAAGCACTAGATTTAAAAATTCAGAATATGACTGTTTTTGGTGATTTAGAAATAGTGGTTAGATAGGTAAAAAATTCTATCCATTGTTTATCTCCGCACCTAAAAATCTATCAGAATCAGGACTGGAATTTGATGAACAATTTTTCTGCATTTAACATAAATTATATTCCTAGATTGAATAATTCTGAAGCTGATTTGTTAGCTAACGTCGCTTCAAAAAAATTTCCTGCAGAAGGCCTATCTCCGAATGCATTTTCCGTCGAACTATTGTTCAGACCATCCATCCCAGACAACATCACGAATTGGAGAGTCTTCGATGACGATAAACATATCATAATTTTTTTGCATATGGAAGAAAATTTCCAGGGCATAGTGATCGACAAAGGTACCCATGATGAAAATCTTCGCATGTTTATGGTAATACCAGATCCGAGATCCCTGGAATCTGCATCAGACATGGTAAACTCTATCCCAAAATCTGTGGTTAGGTTAGAAAAATTTTATGATCTTCACGATAAGTTCAGAAAATCAGTGAATTGTAAAATGAATAGTTCCTCTTTGACACATGAAAAAGTAAATTTGGGAACTAAAGATAACCCACAGTGCATCAATTTAGGGTTGGGGTGTTCTGAGCAAGAAAAGGTAGCATTTATTAAGTTGTTTAATGAATTCAAAGATGCTTTTTCCTGGATGTACGACGACCTAAAAACCTTTGATCCTAACATGATACAATACATTATTCCCATGAAATCTCAGACCCAACCTTTTCAACAAAAGTTAAGGAGGATGCACCCAAAACTCGAACCAACAGTCAAGAAGGAATTAAACAAACTCTTGAACACTAAAATAATCTTCCCAGTAAGGCACACACAATGGGTCTCTAATCTTGTCCCGTCAGAAAGAAGAGTGGTGAAATTCGACTATGTGTCGATTTCCGAAATCTTAACTGAGCGTCTGATAAAGACAACTACCCTGTCCCTCCCATGGAACGGATCCTTCAATAGGTATCTGGTTCTGAAATATTATCCTTGTTGGATGATTTTTCCGGGTATAACCAAGTCCTTATGTCTCCCCCAGACCAGCTCAAAACTACTTTCTATACCCCATGGGCACTTACACTTATAGAAAGATGCCCTTGAGACTCATAAACGTCGATGCCACTTTTCAGAGAGCGATGGATATCACTTTCTGTGGCTTAATCAATCAATCTGTAGTAGTTTACCTAGATGATGTCGCTGTCTTCTCAAAAAATAAATAAGATCATCTAGGTCATTGAAGATCTGTTCTACAGTGATGTCGTAAGTACGACATTTCTTTAAATCCTAAAAAATTTGTCTTCACAACAGAACAAGGTAAGCTCCTCAGATTCATTGTATCAAATGAAGGGATGATTATCAACCCTGAAAGGACCCAAGTCATTTCGAAACTGCCCCCTCCCTCATCAAAAACGTCCATGCAATCCTTTCTAGGACAGACAAACTTTGTTAGGAGATTCATCCCCAGCTTTTTAGAAATGGTGAGACCATTACAAAAATTGATAAAAAAGGATGTACAGTACCATTGGGGACCTTTAGAAAGTTAGGCTTTCGATTCAATAAAAAAGGCCATAATAGACGCTCCTTCTCTAATGAGCCCTAATTTTTCATGAGACTTCACACTCTACACGTTTTCCTCTGACCAATCTTATGCTGCTATCCTAACTCAAAAGAACGCTGAAAACAATGAAGTCCCAATTTCCTTTATGAGCTCAGCCTTCAAGGGGGCAGAACTTAATTACCCAACAGTAGATCAACAAGCTTATGATTTTTTTAAAGCAGTAAAACACTTTTGGTCTTATCTGTTGAAATCTAGGATGAAAATCGTCGTCCCCTACCCAACTGTTAGAAATTTGTTAGTACAGAAAGAACTAGGTGAAAAAAGGGCAAACTGGGTCACATCCTTACAAGAATATGACATAGAAATCACCCCAGCACAAATTGTAAGAGGCCAAGGTTTATGCAAGTTGGTCGTTGATTCAACTATAGGACAACAAAATGAAACTAATATGTTAAATCCAGATCAACACTATCAAAATCAAATCTCCTGTGCACAAAACCTTGCTAGTTCCTAGTATGACGACATCAAATTTTGTCTTATACACGGATCAGCTCCCCGTAACTTTGATCCCAAGAAAAGGAGAGAACTAAGATTAAAATATACTTCTTTTTAGCTGATTAATGGTATTTTGTTTCACCAAAATTTTGATGGAATACTTATGCGTTGTCTTGAAAAAGATGAAGCAGAAAAAGTCTTATTGGAGTTACATGCAGGGGAAGTTGTTGGGCATTTTGGTGGAGACACCACTACCCACAAAGTATTAAGAGCAGGTTATTACTAGCCTACCCTTTTCAAAGACACTCATGCCTTATGTCGCAAGTGTGTCATTTTTCAGAAGGCATCTAGACAGATACAAAAACCCACATTCCCTTTGCAACCAGTTTCGGTAGACTCCCCTTTTCAGCAATGGGGTTTGGATATTATAGGACCAATCAATCTGGCATCCTCGGAGCAGCATAAATACATCATAACAACCACAGATTATTTCACCAGGTGGTATAAGGCTACCCCATTAAAAGCTATAAATACCAACCAGGTAATATCCTTCTTGAATTCAAATATTATCACTCATTTCGGTATCCCTAAATGCCTAGTATTTGACAATGCTTCTTATTTTTCCTCTCTTGAAATGAGTGATTTCTCTCTAGAAAAAGGAATTAAATTAATGTACTATGTCAGCTATTACCCCCAAGGAAATGGTTTGGTGGAATCAACTAATAAAAATCTGATTAAAATTATCAAGAGAACGGTCTCCGAAAACCATAAAAATTTGCATAACGCACTGTTAAACACAATATGGGCCGATAGAGTATCTCCTAAAACTGTTGTGGGTAACTCACCTTTCTTTCTCGTTTACGGCAGGGAAGTGATTCTTCCACCGCATGTCCTTCTTCCATCTCTGCAGTTATCGCAGAAGGTACAGGAAGAAGACTGTCCCACCTTGGAGAGTCGAATTAATGCTTTGTTAAAGTTAGAGGAAGTGAGGTCTCAAGCAAAATGAAAATTGGATCAACATCAACTCATTGTCAAAAACTAGCTTGATTCCAATTCTTCCTCTGACATAAATTTTGAGGTAGGTGACCTTGTCCTAAAATGAGACAAACCTCATGAGGGAAAAGGATAGCATACTAAGTTTCAGAACTTATGGTTGGGGCCATTTTTAATTGCTAAGAAGCTAGGTCCCAGTTCCTTTCACTTACATAATTTAGAGGGACAACTAGACACCTTCTCGGTGAATAGCCAAGCTCTAAAAAATTACTTTGCCTGATCACGCTCCCATACACCCTTTGTAAATATTTTCTGTTTTGTTTTATTTTCTGTTTGTTTTTCTTTTCTAGTTTTTTTTGGTTCTCATTTCTTCTTATCAATCTTTCTTTTGAAACACATATGCCTGCACCATGGGCTAGCTCAGACAAAGAAAACAAAAAAAATTCCCCTCAAAAATGATTGTTGAAAGGTGTTAAAACATCAATTGTTGTATTTCTCTGAAATTGCAGCCCTGTTGAAGGTGACTTGTTGTTTGAAAAGCATTTTCTTGGTTTCAATATGTAATTGAAGGTATTCACGACCATCTATAAAAAAAATCCTTTTTACGTTTTCCCTGTTCTTTAAGAGAACAACTCAATGATGTCTCCCTGTTCTTAAAAGTCAGTTTTATTAATAAACTATTTCTAGATCTTGATGAAGGACAACTAAAAAAATTTGTGACATATTAAGATGTGTTAAAAAACTAGAATTTCCAGCGTCGCCCCGCTCTATTGAATATCTTTAAAAACTATAATATAAATTTTCAGATAGCTGAGGGAAGTGCTTGTAAACCCACCGGGACACTGAACAGGTCTACTGGCAGTGGGTAAATGCATGCATGATGCCAAGATAACTTCGTCGGGGTACTGAACAGGCCCACTGGTAGTGAAGCAATGTCAAGTAAAAGAAAATTCTTAGATATAGATTCTGTTTTGACCTTAAACGTCCTTCGTTTTGATCTGGAATTTCTTGACAGGATACCGATATCAGAGTGGGTTAATTGACATCCCTGTCGAGGCTATGGATGCCTGCTGGTAGCAGTGGCCCTATCAACAATATTGAATATTTTAACTTTAACATCGTGGCTCTGTTTTGCTAAGATTGCCATCAGTTTTCGTTTCTTTAAAAATAACAGTTATCTAAAACTGGACTACATTATAATTATTTGAGATGCTCAAACAACTTTTCGATTGTTTTCGATTCAATTTTTTTTCTAATGATTCTAACTTTAACTTGTTCATTTGGCAGAGATAACTGCTTCTCCCAGCATGTCACCATTGTTGGCAGCGATTATATAATTATTATTTTTATAAGCTGCCTACATAGGGTCTATGAAATTTTATTTACTCTTCATGAGCATTTTCTCTAAACAACAGTTGTAAATCTTCACATTTATCCTATTACCTATTCGTTCTTAGTCTTCATGACTGAAAGCATGAAAACTTGCAACTATCATTACTATTCTATTTTAAAATTTCATTGAAAGCATATGGTTTATTATAGAATTGTGGTTTCTTGCTATGAGCATGTTGCTCTCCTTGTTTGTGAACCTTTTGATTCTAAGAATGCCTAAGAGATTTGTGGTTATATGAACGAAAGACCCCCTCCATTTGATATTTGATTGTTTTTGTATTGATTTTGGTTTAGTGTTTGATTATATTTCTTCCATGAAACCTTTGACTATTCGATTTTGTAAACTGACCTAACTTTGCAATAAAACTATGATGCGGGCATTATGTTGTCAGAGTACTCATGTCCTAGAATGTACCCAATGCCAAGGTGGCATACAATGTACAGGATGCCACTACTCCTTAGCATGGTTTCGAGCTTCATGAATTTACTCACACGCGTTGTGATTAACACTTTTCCCACCGTTTGAATCATCACAACATGTATTGATAAGGCTTGGGGCTATGGCTCTGTTGTGTTTTTGCAAACCCTACCTGTGTGTTCTGTGTTAATTACCCATCCATTCGTCATGGCTCTAGTGGTAAGGGTCTAACCAAACGACTTCCAGACCTTGCTCTCATATGATAACGATAGGGAAGATTTGGAAAGGAATGGTTGGCATTTGTTCATCAAAAAATTTCAAAGTTTTAACCTTTAGGTCGCCCAAGAGTTTGCCTTAACCTTTGATGGCTGTAGGGAAAAGATCGATGATGTGCAATTGGAAGTAAAAGAAGAGTTCTTAAGCCAATCCATGGGATTTCCAGCGGTTGGTCATAAATGGTTCAAGAGTGCGAAAGTGGAGGAGGTCCCTTGGACTTTACTATTTACCTCACGAAAAATAACCAGTTGTGATCGAGGTATGCCAATTTCATTTTTGAAACCTAGGTGGCATGATTTATTTGCTGTAATGAAGCAATTCATCACATGTGAGGAATGACTCAGGCTTGTTCTTCTATATCATTTACGCCTGCTTATGAGTTTTATTGGTTTTCCTTTGAATATGCCTTACTACCTACTCAGAAGTTTGTATAAAATGGGTAAATGGTTTAGGAAACAGAGGTCAGATTCAAGTTTATTTCATCATGGCCTCATTAAAATCATCCTCATGCACCAGTTACAGTCACAAAATTATTGTTGGGATGCATTCATTAGATGAAATGGTTTTGGCAACCATGAGTTGGGACAGGTAGATAAGTCGGTCATTGTGGAAACCCTTGTGAACCCTTTGGCCTCTCCTCCACCTCTCAGGCCTGTGATTTTTCCCCTAATAATGAACCCTCGAGCTACCCTAATGTCATTCAATAGGATAGTCGACCGGTTACACATCCAAAGGATTGCATTAAAATTGTTAAGAAACCTACAAGGAAGAAGCTAAAAGGCAGTGTTGATGTCAATTTCAAGAACAAAAGAGTTGGTTGGTTGATTTCTCGAAGTGTTTGAAATAAAAAAAAACCCTGTGTAGACATGATCAGCATGATTGAATTGAGCGAAAGTTCAGATTCAAAAATTGACAAATTCCTTGCTAAAGAGGACCCTGTATCATTCGGGTTATATCTTGACCGATCCTATGACTATGTTAACAATCTGCCTCCTTGTCTAAAGGACAACCCAGAATTTCCTGGTATCTAGCTCTGTGATAAATTTTCCATTCGCATGGAGGATAATCTGACCCATAATGTTGTTCATGCTTATGCAAATTCCTTACAGTCACAATGTGATGTGTGTCGATCATGGATCGACAGGTACTATACAAATGTTCCACTGTTACAGTCGCGACTCAAGTCTTTAAGAGACCAAGTTGATATGTTGACAAATGAAAACAACAGACTTGAATCCATTATCCAAGGGAAGGATAAAATATTGAAAACTACAGGTCGTGTCATTTTCAAAAACGTAGAGGTAGCAACAACTATCGTTAATTCCAAAATTTCTTGATACGTTTTGATTTCATGATTTGAGGTATGATATTTTTAATTTTTAGCATGATTGTGTCACTCTTAAGTTAGGATACTCGATTTGATTGAATAACTATTTTTCTTATGAAGATTAGTCTATTTTGTTTATATAATAAAATATGATTGCATTTGCTATTATAACTAGCTACAGAATCGCAAGATTTTGTAGCCACTTAAGAAAATTTGAATTGTTTGATTTGATGATAGAAAAGATATCTGAGATCTTCTTATTTTCATTTGTTTTTAGGATGATTAAGGAGCCCATGATTTCCAAGATGATATGAGGAACCTTTTGAGATCTCCCAGCCATATCAATTTTGTATTTTGAGTAAACAGATTAGTCTGTTGGTAGTTTTTGATATTTAGTGAAATCAGGGTGGTTGCATCCCCCATTATTTTTTGAAACCAACTTGATCTTATCAACAGGAAACAAATATGTTTTTTGAGACCTATATAAACATGTTATTTTGTAAACATTGGATCATCTCGGCCTGGGGCGAGAGTATGGATATTTATATACAAACTTGAATGACACAGAATACATTACAACTTTAGCTTTTTGTATGATGTTTTAATTTAAGTTATGTTTATCTCAATACAATGATAGATGATGATAACCTTTCGTCTACATGATTTATTTTTAGTTGAGATAATCCTCTTCACATAATTCCCATATCTCGTGTCTCAGATGTAACACACAGTGATACTTTATTCAATTTAAATTAGGAGATTTATCTTTAATTTCAGTTGAATGTTTACATGCAAGTTCTTACAGGAAGAATTATTTCATCACAGTTACTTGAAAATTATAAGATTACTGTCATTGCATCTATTATATGTTGTGTTATTATAATTCAATCTCGAGCATTATCATTCCTCATTTATTAGGGGCAATATCAAGATCTGTAGTAGGTTTACTTCATCAGATAAAGGTGTCTGGATATTCAATATCGAACAAACATTGGATGCAATAACAGGTTAGCATGTTATTTGATTTTGCTAGTTTGCTGAATATAGAAGTTTTCTCTATATAAAACATTTTTCTACTATCTATTATTTTTTGTTCAATTAGGAAGTTTAATGTGTGATGTCATGAGTGTATACATCTAAGAAAACAAACCAAAATAGATTAGGTAGTATTTTCATTTTCTTTATTATTATTGCTAAAGTAATCAATCTACATTTGATTTTTACGAGTTTAGATTAAAACTCGTGGTTTGTATAAATTGTATATAAAATTATCATACATATAATATTTAATTTGTACATATATATTTACTTAGACGTACATTTAGATTTTAGTAATTTTTATTTAGTAAGTTATTGTTTTTCCCTTTAGTTATTTTTCGCTTTCTTTAGAACTTAGATCGGCCAACGGAGCCGCAAAACCCATCGGAGTGAATTAATCCAAATGGCTTGGGTTAATTAGACAATCCCGGACAAGATTCACTCCTCTAGTTGACGAGCGGTCAATTTCGCCTGTCAACAAATGGCGCTAGAAAGAGGGCCTGGAAACTATTAATGGCATGAGGAGGTCGCAAGACTCCTCCCCCACCCACCCGTTCACCTATAGAAACTAGAAGTCATTCAGATGAAAAAATTGTCCCTCAAATAGCAACCACATCAAATGATGATCTATGGATCATAGTTGAACCAGTAACTCCAAATCCCCCAGGTGGCGACATACAAGATATTGTTCGTCAATCCCTGATAAGAAGGCACAGTGCCTTAGCCCATATAAGACAACCAATTCGACCTTTGAACCAACCATTAGAATTCTTTGATATCAAAGAGAAACTTGAAGGTACTGACCTTAATTAAACCCTACAGATCTAGATCATATCCTCACTCCTGCAGCAGGAGGATCTAGTATTCCACCATCACCACCCCCTTCATCTCCTTCTTCTTCTGGAGAAGAGTCCTTAGACGAAGGCAGTTCCTGATCTCGGCCTTCGACACCACCCACACCACAGGCCAATCCTAACAATCCCACCAGACCCTGGCTTGACCAAGATGCAGTGGCCATACCTGGGCTTTGGCATCCCTTATCTAAACACCTGTAGAAATGGCTCCCTAAATTTGACCCAGACTCGAAACAAATCACTAAAGATCACATCAAAAATTTTATGCTAGCCATTAGGCTCTGTAGTGTTGAGCACGAAGATGTAGTGTGTAGATTTTTTCCCTACACCTTTGAAGGAAATGCCTCTACTTGGTACTTTTCCCAACAGCCCCAGACCATCGTGTCATGGGATAAATTCGAGTCCTGTTTCATTGAGAAGTTCAGAGACAACAAGTCTCTTGAATTTCTGGTCATGGAGCTTTCTAGTTTAAAAATGAACCCCAAAGAAAATATAAAAGACTTTAATCAAAGGTTCCTGACACTAAAGAACCGAATCCCCATGGATTCGATTGCTGCCGAGAATCTTATTGTCGCATACTACACAAAATCCTTACATCAAAACATAGACATTTGGGTAAAGAGGTCCAAGAAAGCCACATTGTTAGAAGCCTTCGAAGAGGCGAGTCAAATTGAGAAAGATATTCTCAGCTTAAAAGACAATACCGGCAATGAGATAGAGACCAGTTCATCTTCCAAGAAGAAAATCAAAATCCTTCTTAGACCTCCCCAAAATAAAACTCAACCTGAGAGTTCGAATCTAGAAAACTTATAGAAAGTCGTTCAGAAGTTATCCAATCAAGTTATAGATTTGAAAAGGTCGGCTAAATTTGAGTCATGTTTCCTTGAGAAGTTCGGAGAAGACAAGTCTCCTGAAGTTCTAGTCATGGAGATTTCTAGCTTAAAAATGAACCCCAAAGAAAAGATTAAAGACTTTAATCAAAGGTTCATGACACTAAAGAACCGAATCCCCATGGATTCGATGCCTGCCAAGAATCTTATTGTCGCATACTACACAAAATCCTTACATCAAAACATAGCCATTTGGGTAAAGAGGTCCGAGAAAGCCACATTGTTAGAAGCCTTCAAAGAGGCGAGTCAAATCGAGAAAGATATTCTGAGCTTAAAAGACAATACCAACAATGCAATAGAGACCAGTTCATCATCCAAGAAGAAAATTGAAATCCTTCCTAGACCTCCCCAAAATAAAGCTCAGCATGAGAGTTCAGATCTAGAAAACTTACAGAAAGTCGTTCAGAAGTTATCCAATCAAGTTATAGATTTGAAAAGGTCGGATGAAGAAGATTCTTCAAGCAAAGGGCCTTACAAACCCCCTTTTAGGAAGCCTTTTCCCACAAACTGATCTAACTCGAATTCTGAAGGCCTAAATCTAGAAAGTCTGCAATTTTCTATTCAAATGATCCTAGAAGCACACGATAACTTGATTCCTCGCAAGATTCCTAAAGAAGTAGCTAAACAAGAGATAGTAGAAGAAGATGAATCCTCTCCAAACATTTTCAGACATTTTTCGGATAGCATTTTTCAAGCTAATTTCGAAACAGTGCATCCTTACAATACCAGGAGCAAGACGACAAATAAGACTTCTTCTAAAATAGCAACTACTGTGCCTCCAAAATAGTCTAAATCAATTGAGACTAAACAAAATTTAGCAAACCCAAGTTTAGATTATGATTTGATTGAAGATCTTAAAAAGCTTAGGTCTACCATTTTTGTTTACGGATTATTAAAATTTCCTTTTCTTTTGCAAAAGATGTCGCAGAACATTGCGGAGAACAACAAAAATAGAAATTCGAACAGAAACAAAGGTGTTCAAAATAGCCCCAAAATTCCTCAGAAGACCTCCGCCAAAACTACATCCGAGCCTCCTGATAAAAGAGATCTTCCTGTAAATAGTGTAACAAGTGTAGATAAACCAATTTCAGAGGTTTCAATTAAAAAACAACAAACTTCTGCTGTTAATACTCGCAAAAATGGCCCTCCATTTTTGTTGACTTTTGAAATTTTCAATAGGAATGTACATAACTGTATGGTAGATTCAAGTGCGTCATCTAACGTAATGCCTTGGTCTGTATGTCAAAAGATTAATGTCGAAGTTCAACTGTCCATATTGAAAATTATCCAGCTCGATCGACCAGTGTTAAAGTGATAGGCGAATTAAAAAATGTGCATATAAGATTGTCATCTAATCCTAAAGTCCATCAAGTGATTAATATCATTGTTGTAGATATCCCAGAAGTATATGGTTTTTTTTTAAGTAGAGATTGGTCAAAACAATTACATGGCTATTTTGCAATGGATTGGTCTCACTTGTGGCTACCTGAGAATGAAAAGCCTAACAGAATCAAGGTAAATCATGAACGTTATCTTAAGTTCACAGTAACTGATTTAAATGATCCCAATGAACCATTCACTCCTTCTGCCAATTTGCCTAAAAGACAGGGGATTGACACTTTTTTTGGCAATTTCATGGCGGAAACTTCTACCATCACTGAACTAGAACAACAATTTGAAATTATGACATGCACACACTCAATAGCCTCCTCTCGGTGGTCACAGATACTTGATGAAAATCAAATATGGTCTCTCTAATTTGATTGGTCAAAATCTAAGGAAGGATCTTGTGCAGGGTGCGTGCTCATCGATCCAATAGGTAACAAGAATTTGATTGGTTTTCGGTTAGAATTCAAATGTACAAACAACACAGCCAAATATGAGGCACTCCTGCAAGGTCTCAGAAAAACACTAGATATAAACATTCAAAATTTGACTGTTTTTGGTGATTTAGAAATAGTGGTTAGACATGTAAAAAATTCTATCCACTATTTATCTCTGCACCTAAAAAGCTATCAGACTGAGGTATGGAATTTGATGAACAAGTTTTCCACATTTAACATAAATTCTATTCCTAGATTGAATAATTCTGAAGCTGATTTGTTAGCTAACGTCGCTTCAAAACTTTTTCCTGCAGAAGGCCTATCTTCGAATGCATTTTTCGTAGAACTATTTTTCAGACCGTCCATCCCAGACAACATCACGAATTGGATATTCTTCAATGACAATCAACAGATCATAAGTTTTCTACATATGGAAGAAAATTTCCAGGGCGCAGTGATCGACGAAGGTACCCATGATGAAAATCTTCGCGACTTTACGATAATACCAGATCTAAGATCCCTAGAATCTGCATTAGACATGGTAAACTCTATCCTGAAATCTGTGGTTAGGTTAGAAAATTTTTATGATCTTCACGACAAGTTCAGAAAATCAGTGAATTGTAAAACAAATAGTTCCTCTTTGACACATGAAAAAGTAAATTTGGGAACTAAAGATAACCCACAGTGCATCAATTTACGGTTGGGGTGTTCTGAGCAAGAAAAGGTAGCATTTATTAAGTTGTTTAAGGAATTCAAAGATGTTTTTGCCTGGATGTATGATGACCTAAAAACCTTTGATCCTAACATCATACAACACATTATTCCCATGAAACCTCAGACCCAACCTTTTCAACAAAAGTTAAGGAAGATGCACCCAAAAATCAAACCAATGGTCAAGAAGGAATTAAACAAACTCCTGAACGCTAAAATAATCTTTCCAGTAAGGCACATGCAATGGGTCTCTAATCTTGTCCCCATCAGAATGAAGAGTGGTGAAATCCGATTATGTGTCAATTTCTGAAATCTTAACCGAGTGTTTGATAAAGACAACTACCCTCTCCCTCCCATGGAACAGATCCTTCAACAGGTATAAGCTGCCTACACAGGGTCTATGAAATTTTATTTCCTCCTTATGAGCATTTTCTCTAAACGACAGTTGTAAATCTTCACATTTTTCCTATCATCTATTCATGCTTATTTTTCATGATTGAAAGCATGAAAACTCACAACTATCGTTACTATTCTATTTTAAAATTTCATTGAAAGCATATGGTTTATTATAGAATTGTGGTTTCTTGCTATGAGCATGTTGCTCTCCTTGTTTGTGACCCTTTTGATTCTAAGCATTCCTAAGAGATTTGTGGTTATATGAACGAAAGACCCCCTCCATTTGATATTCGATTGTTTTTGTATTGATTTTAGTTTGGTGTTTGATTATATTTCTTCCATGAAACCTTTGACTATTCGATTTTGTAAACCGACCTAACTTTGCAATCAAACTATGATGCGCACATTATGTTTTCAAAGTACTTTGGTCCTAGCATGTACCCAATACCAAGGTGGCATACAATGTACAAGATTCCATTACTCCTTAGCATGGTCTCGAGCTTCACGAATTTGGTCACACGCGTTGTGATTAACACTTTGCCCACCATTTGAATCATCATAGCATGTATTGATAAGGATTAGGGTTATGGCTCTGTTGCGTTTTTGCAAACACTACCTGTGTGTTCTATGTTAATTACCCATCCATTCGGCATGGCTCTAGTGGTAAGGGTCGAACCAAATGACATCCAGACCCTGCTCTCATATGATAACTCTAGGTAAGATTTGCAAAGGAATGGTTGGCATTTGTTCATCCAAAAATTTTAGGGTTTTAACCTTTAGGCCACCCAAGAGTTTGCCTTAACCTTTGATGATTGTAGGGAAAAGATCAATGATGTGCAATTGGAAGTAACAGAAGAGTTCTTAAGCCAAGCCACGAGATTGCCAACGGTTGGTCAGAAATGGTTCAAGAATGTGAAAGTGAAGGAGGTACCTTGGACTTTACTATTTACCTCATGAAAAATAACCAGCTATGATCGAGGTATGCCAATTTAGTTTTTGAAACCTAGGTGGCATGATTTACTTGCTGTAATGAAGCAATTCATCACATGTGAGGGATGATTTGGGCTTGTTTTTCTATATCATTTACACCTGCTTATGAGTTTTTTGGTTTTCTGTTGAATATGCCTTACTACCTGCTTAGAAGTCTGTATAAAATGGGTAAACGGTTTAGGAAACAGAGGTTAGATTCAAGTCTATTTCATCATGGCCTCATTAAAATCATCCTCATGCACCAGTTACAGTCACAAAATGATTGTTGGGATGCGTTCATTAGATGAAATGGTTTTGGAAACCATGAGTTGGGATAGGTAGATAAGTCGGTCATTGTGGAAACCCTTGTGAACCCTTCGGCCTCTCCTCCACCTCTCTAGGCCTATGATTTTTCCCCTAATAATGAACCCTTGAGCTACCCTAATGTCATTCAATAGGACAGTCGACCGGTTACACATCCAAAGGATTCCATTAAAACTATTAAGAAACCTACAGGGAAGAAGCTAAAAGGCAGTGTTGATGTCAATTTCAAGAACAAAAGAGCTGGTCGGTTGATTTCTCGAAGTGTTCAAAATAAAATGAAACCCTGTGCAGACATGATCAGCATGATTGAAGTGAGCGAAAGATCAGATTCAAAAATTGACAAATTCCTTGCTAAAGAGGACCCCGTATCATTCGGGTTATACCCTGACCAATCCTATGACTATGTTAACAATCTGCCTCCTTGTCTAAAGGAAAACCCAGAATTTCCTGGTATCCAGCTTTGTGATAAATCTACCATTCGCATGGAGGATTCTTCAATATATAATATTGTTTGTGCTAATGCAAACTCCTTACAGTCACAATGTGATGTGTGCCAATCGTGGATCGACAGATACTATACCGATGTTCCACTATTACAGTCACGACTCAAGTCTTTAAGAGACCAAGTTGATATGTTGACAAATGAAAACAACAGACTTGAATCCATTATCCAAGGGAAGGATACATGCTTGAAAAATATAGGTCGCATCATTTTCAAAAACGTAGAGGTAGCAACAACTATCATTAATTCCAAAATTTCTTGATACGTTTTGATTTCATGATTTAAGGTATGATATTTTTAATTTTTAGCATGATTGTGTCACTCTTAAGTTAGGATATTCGATTTGATTGAATAAACTATTTTTCTTATTAAGATTAGTTTGTTTTGTTTATTTAACAAAATATGAGTGCATTTGCTATTATAACTAGCTATATAATCGCAAGATTCTATACCCACTTAAGAAAATTTGAATGGTTTGATTTGATGACAGAAAACATATCTGAGATCTTCTTATTTTCATTTGTTTTCAGGATGATTAAGGAGCCCATTATTTCCAAGATGATATGAGGCACTTTTTGAGATCTCTTGGCCATATCAATTTTGTATTTTGAGTAAACAGATTATACTGTTGGTAGTTTTTGATATTTAGTGAAATCAGGGTGGTTGCATCCCCCATTATTTTTTGAAACCAACTTGATCTTATCAACAAGAAACAATTATGTTTCCCGAGACCTATATAAACATGTTATTTTGTAAATATTGGATCATCTCGGCCTGGGGCAAGAGTATGGATATTTATATACAAACTTGAATGACATAGAATACATTACAGCTTTAGCTTTTTGTATCATGTTTTAATTTAAGTTCTGCTTATCTCAATATGATGATAGATGATGATAGCCTTTTGTATGCATGATTTATTGTTATTTGAGATAATCCTTTTCACATACTTCCCATATCTCGTGTCTCAGATGTAACACACAGTGATCCTTTATTCAATTTAAATTAGGAGATTTATCTTTAATTTTAGTTGAATGTTTACATGGAAGTTCTTACAGGAAGAATTATTTCATCATAGTTACTTGCAAATTATAAGATTACTGTGACTGCATCTATTATATGTTATGTTATTATAATTCAATCTTCAGCATTGTCGTTCCTCATTTATTCGGGGCAATCTCAATATCTGTAGCAGGTTTACTTCATCAGATAAAGGTGGCTGGATATTCAATATCGAACAAACATTGCATGCAATAACAATTTAGCCTATTATTTGATTTCGCTAGTTTGCTGAATATAGAAGTTTTCTCTATATAAAACATTTTCTACTATCTATTATTTTATGTTCAATTAGGAAGTTTAATGTGTTATGTCATGAGTGTATACATCTAAGAAAACAAACCAAAAAAGATTAGGTAGTATTTTCATTTTCTTTATTATTATTGCTAAAGTAATCAATCTACATTTGATTTTTACGAGTTTAGATTAAAACTCGTGGTTTGTATAAATTTTATATAGAATTATCATACATATAATATTTAATTTGTACATATACATTTACTTAGATGTACATTTAGATTTTAGTAATTGTTATTTAGTAAGTTATTTTTTTTCCCTTTAGTTATTTTTCGCTTTCTTTAGAACTTAGATCGGGCAACGGAGCCATAAAACCCGTCGGAGTGAATTAATCCAAACAGGTTGGGTTAATTAGACAACCCTAGACTGGATTCACTCCTCCAATTGATGAGCGGTCAATTTCGCCCGTCAACAAGTGTCTAGACAGAGTTCCAAACTTAGAGATGAAGTTAGGCAACTACACAGTGAGAGACACATTTTATGACCTATCGGACACAGATGTGGTGTTCGGAGTTTAGTGGATGATTAGCTTGGGAAAAATCACTACCAACTACCAAACCTTGGAAATGGGATTCAGAGACCAGGATGGGAAGAAGTTTGTTCTAAGAGGTATGTCGACGGGAGCACCCAGGACAGTTTTATCCATGAGGATGGAGAGGATATTTAGACATGGGGAGGTAGCATATGCCTCATAATGCTTGATCACTACTCAGAAGAATTCAGAAGGTCGAAAACAATACCATATAGAGATCAAGAATTTATTGGGATGACATCAACCGGTCTTTGAGACAATTCCACCAAGGAGACCACCTGACAGGGGGTTTGAGCACACCATTGAGTTGGAGGAGGGGGCCAAACCTATGGTCACTGCCCAATAGTCATCCTAGGAGGTTCAAGGATGAGATAGAGAAGGCAATCAAGGAATTGTTGGCAATGGGACACATCAGACTGAGAAACAACCCATTTGCTTCTTCAGTTGTCTTAGTTCTGAAGAAGGATGGAACCATGAGGATGTGCATTGATTACCGAG
The DNA here is from genome assembly GCA_000966675.3 of Picea glauca. Taxonomy (NCBI): domain Eukaryota; kingdom Viridiplantae; phylum Streptophyta; class Pinopsida; order Pinales; family Pinaceae; genus Picea; species Picea glauca. The sequence continues at coordinate 745,743 of JZKD02S2357433.1, read as the reverse complement.
CCTTGAACAAGAAAACCATCAAGAACCGGTACCCTATCCCACACATTGATGAGTTGATGGATGAACTGCATGGGGAAATTTTCTTCTCAAAAATTGATCTACACTCTGGATATCATCAGATCAACATCTGAGAGAAAGACATAGAGAAGATGGCATTTTGATGTCATTTTGGACACTTCGAGTTCTTGGTTATGCCATTTGGGCTAACCCATGCACTTGCTACATTCCAGTCTTGGATGAACCATATATTCAGGGATCAATTAAGGAAATCAGTCTTGGTTTTCTTCAATGACATCTTGATCTATAGCCAGTCATGGCAAGAGCATATGAGGCACCTAGATGAGGTATTGAGCATCATGGAGGCATAGTCATTATATGCCAAAGAGTCCAAGTGCGAGTTCGATATGATAGAGATCCTTTAATTAGGCCACATCATCAATGAAAATGGGGTACAGGTGCACCAAGAGAAGATCAAGGCCATTCTGGATTGGTCGACGCCCAAGAATGTGACAGAATTGAGGAGCTTCTTCGGGCTGTGCAGCTATTACAGGCGGTTCATCCAGGGTTTTTCTCAGCTTGGAGAACTGCTGAAAAATCTTACCAATCATGGGGCCTTCATATCGACCGAGAAATCATAGGAAGCCTTTGATCACATGAAGGAAGTCATGGGAACTTGTCCAATGTTGGCACTACCAGACTTCACCCTGCCATTTGTACTAGAGTGTGACGCATCCAACGAAGAGATCGGTGCAGTTTTGATGCAAGGAGGACACCCCATTGTATTCAAGAGAGGTTGTACTCCATTTATGACAAGGAAATGTTGGAAATCATGCATGCCTTGACCAAGTTCAGACAATATTTGGTGGGCAACAAATTTGTGGTCAAGACCGATGACAACAGTTTGAAGTATTTCCTTAAGCAGAAGGACCTCAGTGAGCACCAACAAAAATGGGTGACAAAGGTACAGGCATTCGAATTTGACATATAGTATGTCAAGGGGAAGAAGAACAATGTGGCAGATGCACTATCGAGGAGACCTGTAGCATGTTCTTTGATGGATATTTAAGCAGATTGGAAATCCCACTTGTTAGTGGAATATTCCAAGAACAAGTTCGCTTGTGAGGTGATGGATGGGAAGCTACAGGATGACCGGTATAGGGTCATTGACGATGTCATATTTTACAAGGATAAAGTCTACTTGGTGCTATATTCAAGGCTTAAGAAGAAGATCCTCATTGCAGTTCATGATTCACCTCTAGCAGGCCATCAAGAGTTTTTCAAAACCTATAGACAGATTAGAGAGAGGTTCTCATGGAAGGGACACAAACAAGAAGTTATGAGACACATCAGTGAGTGTGTGACTTTCCAGCATAACAAGTCAGAGCATGCTCTTCCAGCAGGGCTACTTCAGCCACTCCCCATTCTAAAGCAAAAATGGGAGAGTATATCTATGGACTTCATCACCGGTCTACCCAAGGTCCAGGGTAAGGACTGTATCTATGTAGTGGTCAGCATATTGACCAAGTTTTCTCACTTTTGTGCCATACCAATAGATTACAACACAGTTCAGGTAGCCAATATGTTCTTCAGGGATGTCTTCAAACTTCATTGGTTGCCGAAGAACATCGTCAGTGACAAGGATATTCGATTCATAGGGACATTTTGGAGAGAGTTGTTTCAGTTGGTGGGGACAAAGTTGACACCTAGCACCATCTATCACCCTCAAACAGATGGGCAGACCGATATTTTCTTCAGGGAGGTCTTCAAACTTCATTTATTGCCGAAGAACATCGTCAGTGACAGGGATAGTCAGTTCATAGGGACATTTTGGAGAGAGTTGTTTCGGTTGGTGGGGACAGAGTTGACACCTAGCACCAGCTATCACCCTCAGATAGATGGGTAGACCGAGATTTTAAACACGTGGGTTGAAGGGTATTTGAGGAATTATGTAGGAGGACAATAGAGAACGTGGGTAAACTGGTTACATTTAGGAGAACATTGCTACGACACCACCTTCCACATGTCCATTTGTATGACACCCTTCTGAGCATTGTACAGATATGATGCTCCCACTTTGGTAGACTTGGTATTCGGGGAGAGCAGAGCTCCCAAGGCCAAGGATTGGATCATAGAGAGTCAGGATATTCTCAAGTTGTTGAAAGAGAACCTGCAGATAGTGCAAAACTGATAGAAGGTAAGTGCGGACAGGCACAGGATAGAGCGCAACTTTGAGGTTGGAGATTTGGTTTTCTTGAGACTCCAAACCTACAAATAGTCATCTTTGAAGAAGAGTGGGGCCAAGAAGCTGAAGCCCATATTTTATGGTCCTTATAGGATCATGTGTCGAGTAGGCGAGGTTTCTTATGAGCTAGAGCTTCCAGAGGGGAGCAAGATTCATAACGTGTTCCATGTGTCTTGCCTAAAAAAGGCAGTGGGACAATTCATTAACACATCAAAGGAGATTCCCCTGTTGGATGAGGAGGGATAGTTTGAGTTAGTTCCAGAGGAGGTTTTGGAGTTCTGGGAGCGGAAACTAAGGAGCAGGGTCATCAGAGAGTGTTTGATCATGTGGAGAGGGCTTCAAGTAAAGGAGGCTACTTGGGAGAGCGAGCAGGTGTTCCATCACCCTGGACTGGTATTTCTTGAAGACAATCAATTTTGGGAAGGGAGGAATGTAATGTCCCTTTCCAAATAGGAGATCCAGAAGAGGAGGCTTAATGGTCTAAACTGCCTCGTTAGACTATATCCAGGGCCAAAGAGGGGTAAAAAGGGTTACTAGAGGTCACTCTAGTCACAGGTGTTATATTCAGAAAGTGACATTGAGCTAAAAAGGGTTAAAAACACTTTTAAGTCATTATGAGATAAAAATAGAAGTCAATAGTGAATTAGGGTTTCAATAGTGATTTAGCGTTTTGGAAGTCAACAATGAATTAAGGTTTCATCATGATTTAGGGTTTTGGAAATCAACAACGAATTAGGGCTTCAACATGATTTAGGGTTTTGGAAAGCTATAAAGGAAGGGTCAACGACCTAATTCATCATTATGCAGATTATGACTTGTCATTGAGGAGAAGAGGCCCATCTCAGGAGATATAGTTCAGTGCATTCCGAGAGGAAGACACCAGTTGGATGATTTAGGTGTTGAAAGACACACCCTAGTCACTGGGAAGATCATCCACGTCTTCCATCATTCTTCATTGATTCCACAGTACTCCCATATTCAGGGTATTATGTTTTAGTTTCTTATTTGTATTCCGGCTAAGATCCTTTTGTCTTTTGATCTAGCCGAGTGTTTTTATTTTATTCAGTCGCAGTTGCTTATTTGTATTCCAACTAAGATCCTTTGTCTATTGATCTATTCAAGTATTGTCTGTTTATTCAGCCGCATTCGACCATTTTGTAATCCATAGAGATATCATAATACAAAATTTGCAGTCCTTTGTTATGTTTATTATTTGTATGATCATTTATATGATGTAAACCTTTGATCCTACACACACATTAGCATCCTTTCCTAGACTAGCCAAGTCAGGAAGATTACAATAAAACACTAAGAGGTTGAACTTTTTGTTTAACAAGAAACATGGTCCAACAGTAGGTTGCATAATGCATGACTTGTTGGGTGGAATGCCTTACTATGTCATGGATCTTGGATGTATTGGTTGGACATGCTTGTATAGATGTCTATTTTGACCTTTAATTTTATAATGATGTACTTTATACTTGCAAGATGATGATGAGTATAGGAGGTATGACCTACAACCATATGGCATGGTCACCTCCATGGAATGACTTAAAGAAAATTGCAAAATTCTATGGAAGACCATGTGTTTGAAAATACTTGGGTTTGTGGATACTTCCTCCATTATATAAAGTGGATGGCATGGAGTTTCCAAGGAAATAATGGTGGTATAGTTAAATTCGACTTAACTCAATAGTACCTAAGTCCATGGAGTGACTTGTAGGGCTGAGTACTTCAATTGGGGGGATTGAAGTGCAGATCACAAGTGTTAGGTAATACCAATTGTTAAGTACCAAAGACTGAATATCCAAATATCACAATAGATACAGAGATAAATATAGAAGAAACCACACTTTATTATAGAAACCCCTTGAGGTAGGGTAACACCATATAACAGATCCTATTAAGGAAGGAATCCTCTCCTATTCACTTGCCTCTTTGAGGGGGAAACCTCCTAATGAACTTCAAATTTAAATACAATACTTCTCTTCATATCTCATTACATTGCTTGAACCCCTTTATATAGTGCTACCAACAACCTAAGATCATTCTAGAGGAGGAACCTTCTAGAAGTAGAACCTTGTAGTAAGTCCTCTTACATTTATTATATTTAACTACCATAGTGGGATTTATTTAATAATATACTGGATATAGTCCACCTTACATTGAGTAGCCTCCACTATTATCACTATGGGCCCTCCGGCCCCCCGACTACCTCTCTAGATACCTAACACCAAGTCTAGGGTGAAGGTGATCTTGTGACTTAGAGTTACTAAATAATTCTAAGGGTCCACAGAAAGATATAAAAAGGGATGCAAGTGTTATACTTGGTTCTAGGGTAGAATTGCATATTGGAGTAAGTCTTGAAGAAAGTAGTTCTTAGTGGTGTAAGTATACAAAACATTTAGGTGGTTTAAGATGCCTAGCTTGGGAAACACCTACATATCATTGTATTGATGTCATTCATTTCAACTAATTTTTGAATCTTTAAAGTTTGAATTGGG
>JZKD02S2357433.1:700674-725903 GCA_000966675.3 Picea glauca | reverse complement strand
ATTGGTTTGAGATTTTTACCTTCACCCTTCATTTTGTCTTTGTTGATATGTAACCACACCTAATCACAAACTTGGAACTAATGATCAACCTGATTCTTGTCATACCTTGCCTTTTACTTGGATTGAATTTTCTCTAATTGTTCCTGTATTTCATGATGTTCTTGTTGGATCCTCTGAATGAACCTCTTAGATTTTTCGTCATCATATTGTCCATCCACTTTACTTTCTTCCTTGAAATAAAAATCCATAGGTGATTTAGGAAAGTATCCCAAACATGTCTCAAAAGGAGATCTCTGAGTAGAAGAATGCATGGAACGATTATAGGCATGTTGTACATAGTGCAATTGTTCATCCCACAACTTAGGTTGTTTACTGCATTACCGTCGAAGCAAATTTACCACATTCTTGTTCACCGCCTTTGTCTGTCCATCTATCTGTGGATGAAAAACAATTCTCTTCTTTAACTTAGTGTCCATCAACTCCCACAAACTAGACCAAAACTTCCCCAAGAACCGAGAGTCTCAATTAGATACAATAGATGTAGTTAGCCCAAAATGAACTAAAACATTATTAAAGAACAATTGTGTAGTTTTTTCAGTTGTGGCTTGCCTCTAATAAGGAATTAAGATACACATTTTATTGAAACTATCCACTAAGACATACAAGTAATCATGACTTGCTTTGGACATCAGAAAACCCCCCACAAAATCCATGGACACATTTTCCCATGGTTGAGAAGGTATTGGAAGTGGTGTATATAATCCCAACTTTTTTTTCTAGGCTTACTTGTGGCACACAAAAAAAACCCTTTTACATACTTGGAAACTATTTCATTCATTCGAGGCTAATAACAATATATTTGGAATTGTGCTACTGTCTTTCCTAACCCGAAGTGACCAAAAATAAGAGATGTATGTGATTCCCTATTCATATTTTCTCTTTCATCCTGGGTATACAAAGATTTCCAAGATGATACAATAAACTGTTTTGCGCATGATAATATAATTCTTCATTTTGATTTCCATGAGTTAGAGCTTGTTGCATCAAGACTGCTCCCATGGCACATCCAGTTGCATCGGTTTGTATTTCAAATGTCTGCTACAGATTCGACAAAGCCAAAATTGGTGGAGTAATTTTTTTCTCTTTCAATGTATTGAAGGATTTTTGTTGCTTGCCTCCCCACTGAAAGACCTGTTTCACACTTGTTAATGCATGAAAAGGAGATGTTATAAAAGAGAAAGAATTACACAGTATTTTCATCATCCCTATGACTGTTAATTATGTAAACCTGTCTATTTCCTTCAGAGGGGTTAGTGGCCTGAGTTCCTGAAGAAAGAAGAGAGAAGAACTTTGCCAGAGAAAAGAAGTTGCATTCTCGTTTGTAAAAACCCTATTAAAGAGGATGTTCACAGGTTGCTATATAGGTAGGGTGTGAGAATTCCTGATTCTCGCAGGCTGCACCATAGCTGGGTTGCGAGAGGTTCGCAGGTTTCTCTATAAGCAGGGTGCGAGAATGCTCATACGTGGGAAAAATGAGCATCTTCTCGATGCTTCTAGAAGGAGAAACTTCCATGGTGAGGTGGCATCCGAATGGTTTGGATATTACTCACTTTCATGATTTAGTGGGATCATCCTAACCTCCTCACCTTATCCTCTTCAACTTATAAAAGGACAGGAGCTCTCATGGAGAAGCTTAGCTTGGGCTTGGATGAAATTAGCTTTGGAGCTTGTGGGTTTAGCTTAGATTGGATTGAGTTTTGGAGATTGTTAGCATGACTAGATGAGCCACTTTGTCAAGATAGATTGTGAATATTATCAGATCTATTCTCTCAGAATTCTTGGAGTGGAAGTGTGTGGGGAAAGAAGGACAGTTGGAAGGGACCTTACAACATCAAGGCCATGGTTGTAATCTCTCTTTCACATTTAATATGATACAGTAATATGATTCTTTACTATAAAGCTTGTTGTGTTTTATTGTATGATTTCTTGATCACATACATGGGTTTATATTGAGTTTATGCTATTACTATCACTTTGGTTGGTTGTGTTCTTTTGCAGGTTCATCATTGTATGAGTGTTGGAACAGAGCTAGGATGGCAATGGCAAGAGGAAGCGAAGTTTAAACGATATGTCACCTATCCCTCTTTAGTTAGTAAATTCAACATCTAAAACTTAAGGAAAGCGTCATGTTCTGGTGTGTTTTGTTATAGATCGAGGTGGATCTAGGGAGATCAGTTAGTGTCTGCACCTATCGATTTATCCAATAACAAAATTGGTGACTCCACTGGAGAATGAATTGTTTCCTAGTTAGTCTAGTTTCCCTTGCTTTGATTGCTTGTTTTTTGGTTTTTGAGTTTGTGGGAGATCTATATAGACTCTCTAGATCTCAAAGTTCACTTAGACTCTTTTTTCCTTTTCCAAATTCTCTTTGATTTCAAGAAGTCTCACACTGTACTCGTCAACAGCCTGTGAAAACCCCTCAGTTTTGCACCCTACTATGTAATCTAGTGTGACATGTTCGCACCCTACCTGTGTCCATCCTGTGAACTCCACTGATTTTCACACTGCACCCTATAGCTAGGCTGTGAACCCATTTGAAATTTTTGTTTGGAATTAGGCTTCCCTATCTTTTGATGCCCAGTTTTTCTTTGATCAATTGGATTGAACTTTTGGAGCCTATATTGATCTATTTACAGTCTTCTTGACATTCTTTGAGTTGCTTTTAGCAATCTTTGCTTTGTTTGGTTTTGAAGGATTAGTCTCTTGCTTTGAGTTTCTTTCAATTCCAAAGCCTATGTTTTCTTTAGAATTGTTTAGGGGAAGATCAGATTTCTTCTGAATAGTTCGTTTTAAAGTAAAACTTTTAGTTTGGGTTTCTTTGTTTTAAGAAAGCTTCATTATTGCTTTTAGTGAAATTTTTGAAACCAAAATATTTAATTTCTTTCTTTATATTATATTGGGGGCATCCTTGCATTTGAAGTAACGAAATTGCATGAACCTTGGCATTTTTTGGTCTTAAATTCTGAAAAATTCCCCCCCTCATGTTCGGGGGGGGGGCATGAATCGTGTATTGGTGTACAGTCTCTTTGTATCATTTCTTGAAGATATTGATATTGATGAGTTTTAAAATTTTGGGACATTATGCATATGGGAATGATAAAATATTTCTCCTTCTCGTAGCATAGATTTCATCGAAATGAAAATATTTCATATTCATCTCTTTGCATAACTTTCGAGTAGGTCAAAACACCACATTGTCCATGCCATTTTCCTCTTGAGTAACAACAACCATAAAATAAAACACTTATAAAAATTTATTAGACATTTTTATATCTTCTGGTAGAAAACCTACATTAGATTAGTCGTAGGGCTTTGGAATAGGTGTGAAAGATAACTTTCCAAAGTTGCAAAAAAACATAGCATTTTGTGATAGGGAGAGTTAAATCCACTTACTGCATTTTGTCCTAGGAAGCCCTTCTAACACAAGGGTCAATCATGAGGTCGCATTGAGAATGGCAGAGTTACTCACCTTGCTTTGTTTGTCTTGGTGTAGATATTACGTGTATTATGGGGGTCGCTTGAGAGGTATACCCACAATGATGAGTGGAAGCCTTTCAAGTTGATTTTGGGCTAGATACCCTGCCCTTGCGCGTGGATCAAACTGTCGACTGTTTGCTTAGGCATCACTGTAGTGATTGGTAACCTTAGTGGCCTATCTCTTTAGGGTCTTTACACAATATGAATGTGGAGGGGCAAGTATTCATGGTACCTGGAATCGATGTTGGCCAAACTCACTTGGGCTCCTTAGAGGGTATACCCACGATTATGTGTGGGAGCTTGCACCAGGGTGTAAGTCCGTTAAGTAGGTCGTCAACGTAACTTTTCCACCCACTCTATATCATCCCCTTCTTACTTTGTTCCCACGATGTTGGACTTCATCACCAACTAGTGAGCTCATTGCGAGAACGTTTTGTTTTCTTTCTTTCTTACTAGATTTTTAGCGTGTGTTGTTTGTTTTGCCTAGCAGACTCTAGGTTGGATCTTTGTTTTAATGGCATCATTTCCCAAAATGACCAATGAAGGAACCCTTGCTCCAGGGGAACCTTTTATTTTTCCTTCTTATGGAAACATTGGACCTCCTCACATCTCTACTTTGAGCCTTCCGGGTCTCACAATTGGATTACCAGTATGGTTTTTTTCTACTCAGGTAATCCCAAATGTAGTAAGTGCTTCGGTCGTAAGTACTTCCCCCCAAGAACATAAACCTCATGTCGATCCTTCATCGTCTTTACCAATAATATCTTCTTCACTTGCAAGGTCTTCTTCCATTTCATCTCCTTTTCCGAGTGAAATATCTCAAGCTAGTAACTTGGTGGATAAGAAGAAGAAGAAACGAAAGAATAAGAAGAAGAAAAACAAGCAAGGATCCAAACTTCCAACCACTGTCAAACATGTTGGAAAACAACCAGTTACTGTTAATCGTGTTAGGAGTGTTGATGATGTCAAGATCACCCAAATAACCTGTATGCCCAAGTACCCTTGCAGGCTTTGTAAGGGTAGCCATCTTCTTAAGGATTGCCCTGGTCTACCCAAGGTTATAGAAGTATGGTCTACACACCCTGACCAACCCATATCGTCAGCCTCTGAACAACATGTTGATGACCTCCCATCAACTCGTCACGATACCATTGGGAAGAATAAAAGTAGAGCCAAGTTCCTGTGTATGTTATGCAAAGGGCGTCATCTAACTCATCTTTTCCCTCGTATGGACAAAGCCTCGAAATTACTGGAAGACATGACTGTTTCACAACCTCAACTTCCAGTTGCTTATCACAAGCTTTCTCTCAAACCACCTATAGTTGATGGAATGATAAATCTGGTTCCCTCGTCAGTCAGTCCGATTGATCAAGTGGTCAATCTGGCCATGTCCTTAATTGAACCAGTTGACAAAGTGGTCGATCCGATCCCATCCTCGGTTGATCCCACTCTCCCTTTAGATAGTGTTAACAAAGTGGTCGATCCGATCCAATCTTTGTTCGATCCCACTCTCCCTTTAGAGAGTGGTAACAAAGTGGTTGATTTGATCCCGCTCTCCCATTAGAGAGTGAAACCCAAGCGGTCGATCCGTTTCCACCTGTCGACTCCATTCTCCCCTTGGAGAATGAAACCCAGGTGGTCGATCTTTTCTCTCCATCGGTCAATCCTACTCTCCCGCTAGAAAGTAAACTTGATACTGCCCATGTTTTTCTCGTTAATACATAATCTACCATGCCAGTGGGTATTCCTCCTCCCATGGAACCCCCTCCAAGTAATGAGGCTATCCGTTTTGATTGGGGTGTGCTAACTGGACCTCGTCTTCCCTCTCACATTCCTTTCTAGATTATAGTACAGGTTTGTGGTTGATATATTCCTCAGACACTGATGGATGAAGGTGTGTCCATTAGTATTTTGTCCTCTTTTGCTTGGAAAGCTTTGGGTTTTCCTCAGCTTGTGCCGGTTACACAGAATCTGTTAGCTTTTAGTAGAAGAACTAGTCAACCTTTAGGGACCCTTCCTTAGTTTCCTGTAACTTTGGGAGGGAAAACTGTCTTTATTGATGTCATGGTGGTCCAACACCCCTTGGATGTCTCTTTACTCCTTGGGCGAGATTATGTTTATTCCATGAAAGCTATTGTGTCTACTCTTTTTCGTGTGATATCTTTCCCTCACAATGGATGAGTTGTGACTGTTGATCAACTTTCATTCGTTGAACCTGACTGAATTACCTCCCTAAATGGTTCTTGTATGCCGACAGTATCGCCCTCGCCACAGGTCAATTATGTGGCGTTGTCACCCATGGCTTCAACTTTGGATGACTTAGATCCAGTAGTTGACATGGTGATCTCTTCGATAGGGTTGTTAGAGCTTGATCTCTTTACTCCTGTCACGACCATCAACATGGTGTCCTTCCATAGTGTGTTTCTTCCTTCCAACGAAGACCTCTTGGAATCCATGACCAATTTTTGTCCCTTGACATGGTGTTCTTCCAGAGCATTGTCCTCTTGGAATCCATGATCAATAAGGCATTGAGGATAGTTTTTGCATCTCTGTGGAAACCTCATTAAAAAATGAAATAGAGGTTATGAGTATAGTTCATGTTTCTGTGTCAAGCTCGTTAAAAAATGAAACAAATGTCTAGGGCTTATACCTAGAGTTGCAAGGATAGTTTTTGCGTCTCTGTGGTGACCTCGTTAAAAAATGAAATAGAGGTTACAAGCATAGTTCTTGTTTCTATGTCAAGATCGGTAAAAATGAAATAGTTTCCCCCCTCTCTATTTGAGTCAAGTCCTTCGTCTAGTATTTGAAGCTTCATTTCATTCTCCTTCCCATTTGGATGAAATGAAGATTAGGGGGCAATGCTTTTAGCCTCTAGACTTCATGCTAAATTTAGAGCTACTAGTTTCTTAAGATGGGGGCTAAGTACCAACCATCCATGTGTTCTGCATTGGGAAGTCCAAGCATAGTTTTCTATGGTTAAAGCTTGTGTAAAAATGAAACCGCCTGTCTCAAACATAGTTTCCTCTGGTTCAAGCTTGTGTAAAAATAAAACCAGGTCCAAGCATAGTTTTGTTTTTTTTTAAATCTTGTGTAAAAATGAAAACAATCTCGATCTTAGTCTTTGTTCTTTCTCGTTCTCGTAAATACGTGAGAATGAAATCGAGTATAATTTTATCACTTTTTAGGACTCATAGAGGTTATACGAAAAAGGAACCCACTGGAGTTCCCTTTAAGCTCTTTTTAGACTCTTTAAACATGAAAATATTGTTGAGTGACCTTATTCTTTTCACGCTCATTAAAGTATTTGAAGAAAACATCTGTTGAGTGATAGTTTATCTCTTTTTCAGTCTCATCAGGCTACTTTACGAAAAAGGAACTGAGAGAGTTCTCTTTAAATGTTTTTCAGACTCTTTAAACATGAAAAACCCCTGAGTTTTCTTTATTTGGACTCATAAAACAAACATTGAAAGGCCCATGTGGGACTGCACCACTCCTTCCTAGGGTTCATTAAACATACTCTGAGGGACTTATCCAAAGAATGAGCTTATATTTCAAGAATATGTTATCCTCCTCAATATTGTGTAAAAATAAAGAGGTACTCGCCAGAAATGGTGGGGGGAAATTTGGGAAAGAAATGTATCTAAACCTGTAATTCATGGAAGAGTCTCTTTTGAACATGACACCCTTTCACTCGCCTTGTGTCTAGGTTGGAAAATCTTCTCATATCTTGATCATACTCCTTTATAAGATTACAAATTGGTATGTGATCCCTATTGTTGAGTCAATGTTTCCAAGACAGTTGTTGTGTCATCAATATGTTCAAAGAGATGTCCAACCTGAAAAGCCTTCTATTGCATCGACCATTTCTGCAGTCCTTAAAGCCTTCTATTGCATCGTCCATCCCTGAGTCAGTCCTAAATCATTGGTTACTTTGATCTACATCAAATCTTGTTACCCATTTAATTTCATTGATGGGGGATACATTAAGGCCCTCTAGTGACGAGTCTTTTCGTGTCGACTTTGACTCATTATCCCAGAATTAGACTTAGAAACCAATTGGTACCTTGGAACTTGCATGCCTCAATGGCATGTTTCCTCACTTTCGATAGTGGGTTTTCATTATTGACCCCTGATCGGGAGATTCCTCCGAGTGTTCGACTTCATCTCATTAATTCACATTCATTGGATTGTACTAGTGTACCTTGGGATTCATTGACATTAATGGTGATTTCCCTCGCACTTGTTAATGATGTTCACTAATGACTGGTAATCAAGTGGTTTCTACCATGTTCGACTTCGACACATGCATTCGCATGGTTAGATTCATACTATAGAGTGGTGGAGATGAAGACCTTGGATCTTTTCTGATAGATTCAGGTTGTGTTGGAGTATATTCAGTTTGTACTATTGCATAGATCCACATTGTATGTCTCGTGGCTATCTTCAAACTTGAGTCTTTAACACATAGATCCATAGTGTATTTTTGGTGACTATGTTCATATTTGATTCATATTGGCATGGATCCACAGTGTATGTTTGGTGGCCATGACCTGTCTTACTTGGCATGGATCTTCTCATGTCGACATTTATGCTCTGAGCCATTTGTATTCTAAGTATGGGAATTCCTACTTCAATGATGATATATTATTGTACTGTATTTCTTTGTTTGTTGGCATGTTTCTGACCGACTGTTCCTTGTTCCCTACACACACTCGACAAAGTATTTTAAATATTACTTTGTTCTAACTTCATACTTTGGGGGGATCTTTGTTACACATTATTTTTGTCATCCCTATGAATGTTAATGATGTAAACCTATCTATTTCCTTCAGAGGGGTCAGTGGTCTGAGTTCCTGAAGAAAGAAGAGAGAAGAACTTTTCCTAAGAAAATAAGTTGCATTCTCCTTTGTAAAAACCCTATTAAAGAGGATGTTCATAGGTTTCTATATAGGCAGGGTGTGAGAATTCCTGATTCTCATAGGCTACACCATAGCTAGGTTGCAAGAGGTTCACAGGTTTCTCTATAACCAGGGTGTGAGAATGCTCATACATGGGAAAAACGAGCATCTTCTCGATGCTTCTAGAAGGAGAAACTTCCATGGTGAGGTGACATCCAAATGGTTTGGATCCTATTCTCTTCCATGATTTAGTGGGATCATCCTAACCTCCTCACCTTATCCTCTTCAACTTATAAAAGGAGAGGAGTTCTCATGGAGAAGCTTAGCTTGGGCTTGGATGAAATTAGCTTTGAATCTTTTGGGATTAGCTTGGATTGGATTGAGTTTTGGAGATTGTTAGCATGGCTAGATGAGCCACTTTGTCAAGATAGATTGTGAATATTATCAGATCTATGCTCTCAGAATTCTTGGAGTGGAAGTGTGTGGGAAACGAAAGACAGTTGGAAGGGACCTTATGACATCAAGGCCATGTTTGTAATCTCTCGTTCACATTTAATATGATACAATAATATGATTCTTTCCTATACATATTGTTGTGTTTTATTGTATGATTCCTCGATCACATACATGGGTTTATATTGACTTTATGCTATTACTATGACTTTGGTTGGTTGTGTTCTTTTGCAGGTTAATCATTGTATGAGCATTGGAATGGAGCTAGGATGGAAATCGCGAGAGGAAGCAGTGCTTAAATGGTATGCCACCTATCCCTCTTTAGTTAGTAAATTCAATATCTAAAACTTAAGGAAAGCGTCATGTTCTGGCGTGTTTTGTTCTAGATCCAGGTGGATCTAGGGAGATCAGTTAGTGTCTTCACCTACCGATTTATACAATAATAGAAAGTAGCAATAAATTTCATCCAATACTGTACTTCCCCTAAGAAGCTCTTGACTTCTGTGGCATTGTTGGTATTGGGCCAATTCACGATGCATTCCACCTTAGAGGGATCTATCTTCAACTAACCATTCCATACAATATAACCAAAGTAAACTATAGAGGTTTTACCAAATTCACATTTAGACATATTTACATACAACTTCTCATTTTTCAAAAGTTAAAATAATTTCCCAACATCATTTACATGATCTTCCCATGTTCGACTAAAGACCCAAATCTCATCTAAGTAGAAAATAAAAAAATCATCTATAAAAGGCCTGAATAAATAATTCATTACCCTCATAAATGTCACGGGTGCATTGCATAAAACAAGTGGCATAACGAACCATTCAAACAATCCATGTTTGGCCTTGAAAACAATTTTCCACACATCACTTTCTGCAATTCTAATTTGATGGTAACCACTTCTCAAATCTAACTTAGTGAAATAGACAACTTTTTTCAACTAATCCAATTAATCATCAATCCTAGGAAGAGGATATCCGCTCTTTACCATGATCTTGTCAAGTGCCCAAAAGTCAATACACATCATCCATGTATCATCTTCTTTGGAACCAGTACAATAGGAGATCCACATGGAGAGGAACTTGACCTTATGATTCCCTTATCGATAAAATCTTGAACTTGTTTCTTTAACTTTGCACTCTCTATCACTGATGACATGTACATACCAATATTAGGAAAAGGAGAATCCTACTACATATAAATTTCATGTTCAACCACCCTCTTGGGAGGTGTTAGCACTCTGTAATTTGCCTAGGTTGAGGAGGCAACTCACAAAGGTAACCTACAAACTAACTTTAAGACTTGAAACTAGTCTTTCCAATCTAGAGAGGGCTCTCTTTCAGACTTGATCTATGATAGATAGATTGTTTTTGAACTGATGGCTAGGTTTAGATGATTGAGGTAGTTTTGTCAAGGTTTTCTGGCAAGGAGGTATGGTATCTCTTGGGCTATGGAGTCAACCCATGAAAACGAATGAAAAAAATGTATGGTAGGTAGAACTTTCTAGAGGAACAAAGGCTAAATTAGGTGATGAAATTTCAGTTTTGAGTTTGGTTGTGTAGGGTGGAATAGGAAAACAAACATATAACAGAGTCAAATCACCATGAAAGATGAATTATGACCTATTTAAGAAGAGAAGCCGAGTTTAAATCACTTGAGTCTAAAGCACCATTAGATGGATTTTAGACACGTTAATTATCCAATTTAACATAAGAAAATGAAGATGAAAGTAAGGACACAAGAAGTACATACAAAGATAAGAGTACGAACTTCAGACCACCATGATTAGAATATTTTTCATAAAAAGTTTAGGACTTCTGCATTTGTATTTCGTTCAGATTTAGTGAATATTACAATAAGGATCAAAATGACTATACTTTCTGCCAAATCTCCCCTATTTACATCAAAGTGATCAAATATATAGAAACCTATTTCCATACTAGGCTACTAGGGGTCGAACTACTTCTGCCTACAATGGTGGATCTATTTACATTGAAAGAGAACAACTTCTAACCAACTTTACTAAAATTAGTAAATTTGTTTTGACCATCTTTAATGCAAAACAAAAAATACTTTACAATCATAGATCTTGAGTAAAATTTGAATATGTTGTTGTGATGAGTCACCAAGTACATATGGAAACCACTTTGAGGCATCCCATGCATTCTTAAGAAGCTCGACCACCTTTGCGTAGAAAACTGGAACTATTGTTGCGCAAGTGCTACCTACGACATTTGTGTAGCAACTTTGCGTAGAAAACTCCATTTTGTTGTAATTCATGTAGATACAAGTGGAATCTAGTGACTGAGGACCTGTGTTTGCCTCAAAACTCATATTCCAATCATCTCCCACTATTCTTGCTAGGCATGTGTTCCTACAACATTTGCATAACAAAAAGATCGCTACACAAGTGTTGTGTATGTCAATTTATCAGTCAGAACAACAATTGTGCCAAAAAATGTTTATGTTGTCACCCTTGTGAAAACCTTTCTCCAACATCCAATGTATGCTTCCCACAACTTTTATGATATGAACAAAAACTTGAGATGATAACATACCCAAAACGACAAAAATGTGAAACTTCTTCAATCATATCTCTGCTACTTCTGCAAGTAGTTATATCCTCCTTATGGATTTATCATTCAATTGCATATTTTTTTTAAGATACTTGTTTTCCTTCCTTAATGTTAAGTTTTGTACCTTCAAATTTCCCACTTGTTTGAATAGGGCTTCATTTATTTCAATTTTGACTAGGCATTGGAAAGGGCTACACATGCATTATCTCTAGCTGGTTTTCATTCCTTAAAGTGTTTCATTATTCTATCCTATTTTATTCCCTGGGATGGATGATTTGATTTTGCGCTTCCCCTAACTGCTTATTTATCCATCTTGTGTTCTTTTCTCCTTCTTTGGGCGAAGTAGCAGGTCTCTTACTTGCTTCAAGCTTGCCCTATATCTTTGAACTCTTCTTTCTGGCCGAGGGTCCTGTCAGAGGTGTTGTAGGCTTGGATAAAACTATGGTCTCAAGGATTTGCATGACTTCCTTCACCTTTTACCTTTCATTCTTGGCCTCTGCCTTTTTTTTTGGTGTTTTTTTCCTCAAAATTCTTCTCAGCTAACTTGCTTTTCAATTCTATGCTCTCTTGGTAAAACTAAGCTATAACATGTTGAGCTTCCCTGAGTTGTTTTTGCATCTCCCTGACCTTTGAACCTTTCTCCCTTGATTTTACCTTCTCTTCATCCATCTCCCGAGCTGCAAATTCAACAAACTATGTCTGCACTATAGGTGTGGGAATCCTCCAAGCAGTTGACCTTGTGGTTGGTATGTTGGGTGTCTGTGTCTCCTTTGACTCATCAATAAATTGTATCCTCCTAACCTTCTTCAAAAATGGTTGGCTTGGTGATGATCCCTCAACCTCTTTTATTTTTCCCTTTTCTTCATCACTTCTTCGTTTTTTACCTGAGTTGTTAGAGGCCAATCGTTCAACAGACAAGGGGGTATCTCCTTTGGGATCCAGGGAAATATTTGTTGAGATTAAGAAGGAATGTTAAACCCTTTTTATCTTTCTTAGCTGCTAAACCACTAACAACTTCACCAGGGAGAAATGGAACAGGATGCTTTTAAGTTGGTCATCCTTGGATTAGACTTTGTCTGTCATTTTTCCTAGGCTTCTATATAGGTAAAAGGGTAAGTTTAGGGGGATTTTCCATGTGAAATGAATGAGGAGCCTTATGTGGTATTGATATACCCTGTCAAACCTACCCTCACAAGTAAAATATCTTTGGATTACTCTCAAAAACTTCTCATAGGGTTACAAAACATAATCCCTGGGGATAGTGGCACTGATATTCTGTTTTCTATACTGAGGCTTGAGGAAATAAATATAAAACATAATCTCCAGAGGAATACCTTTAAACCATTTCTCTCCCTGTATGGGAATCTCTATGGTAGCTGATATGGTCTCTTATGATACAGGAAAGGTGAACACTGCAATGACTATATTGACACCATCAAATTTTAGGGTGAACTCCTTGGTCAGTTTCACATTATACCCCTTGATTCTTTCACAAAATATCATACACCCAGCCTACTCAAAAGACACCCTGTATGCAAGGTCTGAGTTTACCAGAGTCATCTCTTGGGGTTCATATCTCAACACATTTCCTCCCTTGTATTTATTCTTTTCCTATGATGTCATCTTTGCAAGGTAAATTTCAAACTGTTCAAAGCAAATATATCTTGAAACTCAGTAGGAAATATTGCGCAACAAACTAGTAGATCTATGATTTGGATTGAAGAAGAGTAACTGACCTTCGTTGTATGAGAGGTGAACTATTCATGGGATAGACTAGCATAAACAATGGTCTCAAAAGGTTTTCATATAGCGGAAAAGTGAACAAGGGATGCATAGAAAAAAAAAAAGCAACAAGCTTTGCGTAGCGAATGATACCACACAAGGTTTGCGTAGCGAGGGAACTTGCAAAGGAGTTATGTAGTGAACAACATAGTTTGTGTAGAAGAAGATTCTTGGAGCTTTCTCGAGAGGAAAAATTCCAAATCGTAGGTCGAGGATGCATGCAAATGGATAAAAGGTGGTGAATAGGAATGTATGAATTGATAGGGAGAGGTTTTGAGAGGGAAAGTACTCGTTTGAGGTGATAAGACCTTTCAAATCATTTAAGTGACCTACGCAACAAGCACAGTTTTTTAGTTTCCAAGTTACAAATGACATGAGGACCATCACCACTTTTACTGACTTAATCACATGTGATTATGTTTACTTATATACTTTGACAAGATATTCCCTCCTAGACTTATGAATTGATTTTGACATAACATTTCCCACTTTGTGAAGTCATTTTAAACTCAAAACCAAGGACCTTTACAAAGTATTTCATGATGATAAACATCCTATGGACCTTTAATGAACTCTTCACCTTCATAATATGTAATGATGTATACAAACCATTTGACTCAGACTTATGACATGACTCTCATTGCCATGCACCTTATATTTTGATTTTATCAATAACCTTATGAAAAACACACTCACTATGACTCATTTAGGAATGCCTTGGTCTTCCCAATACTAAGGCATGACTTTGAAAACTCTTGACAAACCTCTAAATCTACCCTAAAAATAATGATCTAACATTTGGCTCCAATGGGGATGCTATCCTCCTAGTGAGGTAGCAAAGAACAACATACCATGTGCCTTATCCATTCAGCTTTATTGACTCAAAAGGACTCTAAACTGATAAAAAAATTGTTTGATAAGACTTGACACAAATTAACTAAACTCCACATAAACTTAGGGCCTTCACTTTAGGCTTCAATTTTTTGTTTATTATTGACTTCAACTGCTTTATCTGAAAAATAAAATGGCTATTTACAATGAAATGGAAAGACTGAAATATTTTCAAGAAAGGTAGTTTTTGAGAAACCTACCATTCATAGGTCCTCCACCAATGATATTTCCATTGATCTCCTACAACAAGTAATCATTTCTCTTGTGGTATGAAACAATATTGAATGGTCCCAACCAGAGGTGATAAAACTTTCCATGCTTCCATTTATCTTCATTTATTGCATCCCACTTCAACACCATATCATCTACCTTAAAATCATCATCCTTTGCATGTCTGTCAAAGGCTATTTTCATTTTTTCTTGATTCAATTGTGAGTTTTTGAAAACTTTCTCTCTCATTTGATGCACATGGATCAATTGATTTATCCTTCTTTGAGCATTATTTGGTTCGGCTTCTTGTTCCTGTAGAAATTTCATCACTGGTAGTCCTAATGAAGTAGGAAGGACTGCCTATGTGCCATATACAATCTGAAAAGGTGATGTGGAAATATAACTCTTTGTGGTGATCCTATCAACCCACAATGCATAGATACGTTTCTTGTTCCACACCTTTTTTATTTTATTGTAGAATCTTCTTAGTAATTATTTTCAAGCTCTTGTTGGATGACTCAACCAACCCATTACCCTGTGGGTAATAAGCTATGGAATGACCAAGGGTTATTTTGTAATGAATGCAAAATTTTTCCATTCTCTTGGATTTGAATGATGTTGCATTATAAGTATTGAATTTGACTAGACAACCAAACCTAGACAAAATATTTCTTTCTAGAAATTGAATGATAAAAACATCAATAGCTTGCCTTGTTGGAATTGCTTCAATCCATTTGGTGAAGTAGTCTGTGGCTACCATTACCCACCTATGTTGAGCTGAATAAGGGGGGTGGATATATCTTATTAAATCAAGGACCCATTGCCTAAATGGTGCTTCAACAAAAATAGGTTTTAAAGACATGGGTTGCAGTTTCCTTTTTCCATAAAAAAATTTGCATTCATGATAGCTTGAGACCTCCTTGTACACATAAAAAAAAAATGCTAGGCCAATAAAACCTTGCTCTCAGTATTTTATGCACAATGATTTTCCAGTAATGGTGACCCCCACAATCACCTTTATGGAATTCTTCAATGGTTTGTTTGACTTCATGTTCTAACAAAAGACTAAGAAAAATCCCCCCCTAGGTCTTTCCAATATAGAGAATGATCTAGAATGCAAAACTTTTCTACTTTCAATTTAAAAAATATAGCCTTTTTTTTTCTTAATTCAGGAGGAGCTTGTAAATTTCTTAACACATAAATACTATCAACATACCATGGAGATTCAAGAAGTTTATGAGATACCTGTGGGATTGTCTCCTATTTTGAATTTTCTAATAGGTAGGCAATGAAATTAATCCCCAAGACATCATAATTGGACCGTGTCATCAATTTTTCAAGTCCCTAACCTTTAATCAAATTTGTAGGTTTAATATCTAGGTCATACTCCAACACGACAACTATCCATTTTCCCCTTCTACCTTCAGCATCAGGCTGAGTTAAGATGTCTTTCAAAAAATTGTTGGGCACATAAGCAACACCATGAGAATGTAAGATATAAAATATGAATTATTTGAGGGATTCTACCAATGCATATTCTTATTTCTCCATGATGTCATACTTCAATGAAGAGTCTCTTAGAGTTCTGCTATAATAGGCTATGGGCCTTTCAAAATTTTGTTCATCTTTTTGCATGAAAACACCAACAATAATGTGTTATGAAGCAAAAGAAAACAAGATAAAATATTTTGAAAAATATGCATTGAACAATACTTTTATATCCTCAAAATATTTCATGGCTTCTAGATTCCACTTTATCTCACTGCCTTTTCTGAGCACGTTAGTTATATATTTTATGATTTCAACCAGGTTAGGGATAAAACTTCTAAAAACATTTATTCTTCCAAGAAAAGACCTTACCTCATTTTTTCTTCTGGGTGTGCCAATCTTCAAAATTGCTTCCACTTTGGTAGGATCTATCTTTATTCCTTCTTTTGAAATGATATGACCAAGTAATTTTCCCTCTTGCATTCCAAAATTGGACTTTTTGGGATTTAATGAGATGCCAAACTTCCTACATTTCCAAAAGACCCTTCTCAAATGTTTTAGATGTTCATCATCGGAATATGAAAACACAATAATATAATATAAATAAATGACGATAAACTTATCTTTCTCATCAAAACAATCTATTTCCATGGCCCTTTGGAAGGTTTCCTCTACATTCATAATCCCAAAAGGAATTTTGGAATACATGAATGTACCCCAAGGTGTTGTAAAGGTTGTTTTCTCTTGAACATCAGGATACACCATAATTTGGTTGTATCCAAAAAAAACATCAATCATTGATTTTTTTGTGATCCAACCACTTTCTGCAGAATGTAATCCATCTTGGGAAGTGGATAATTGTCTTTGAGAGACACCCTATTCAGATTTCGAAAGTCTACACACAACTTGATCTCACCACTTTTCTTTCTGACAGACACTAGATTAGCCACCCATTTAGAAAATCTTACAGACACTATGGTTTTGGCATCAAATACTTTTCTTACCTTTTTCTCAATCAATGGAAGAAATAAAGGATTAATCCTTCTCAATTTCTGTTTGAAAGGCTTATGATCATCCTTTATTGGAATTACATGCTGAATCACCTTAGTATCATAAACATTTAAATCCTCATAGCTCCAGGAAAAGACATCTAGGAAATCCTTCATTAGGCTAATGTATCTTTGCTTGATTTTTGTACTGAGTGTATTGGATAATTTGATGATTTTGGGATCTTCTTGATTCCCAATGTTGCAATCTTCTATGTCCTCATCATTTGTAGTAATTTTAGGACTTTTGGCTACATCGTTATTGTCAAAAATATTTTCCAATGGAACCAAACCCTTGGGAATGATGTTATTTTTGAGTTGCACTATATCTCTATCAACAATGTGATTTTGAAAATAGTCATCATTTGTGAACACAACTGCATCCTCTTCTTGGTCACAATAGTACTCATCATCAATATTTGAATTGAAAAATTCATTAGTCATTTGAAGGAATCTTTCTGCCTTCTTGTCATCCTCAAAAATATTTCAATACTTAATGTTCTCAGGTACTGTTGGCCTGTGCTTGACTTCAATTTCATACTTTCTGTTAGTAAAAATAGGAATCTTGAAAACAAAGGTTGAAGTGGCTAGTGCATCAACAATTGGATTTTTCTCTCTTAAAATCACTGAGAGGTTATATTTTGAAATTTTATCAAGAAGATAAAGAACTATATTCCTATATGCCCTTAACCTAGGATGCTTTGAATGATAGATTCCCTTTACCCGATTTATGACAAGCTCAGAATCCCCATGTACAACTATTCTCTTTGCACCCAATTCTTTCAAAGTATTCAATCCCAAAATCAATGCCTCATATTCAACCATGTTATTTGTGTAGTCAAAAGAAAATTTGCAAGAACAAAGTTTTGAACCTATTTTGGGAGGAAGAATCCAAACATCTACTCCAACTTCCTCTTTACTGGTAGCTCCATAAAAATTCATGTTCCTCACTACTCTGTTGATCTGAATTTTGTTTTTCCTGTTGTCCCACTTTATCTTTCATAGGAAGATCAAGAACCTTTGGACTTTCTTCTTCAAAGCACAAGTCATTATAAAAAATGCAAGGACCTAATTTAGTATCAATAGAATAAATTGGATGATTATTGGGTTTACTTTTACTACTCACCATGTACTTCAACAATACTTCCCTGTACAATCTCCTTTCTTGGCCAAACATTGGGATAGTTTCATAGGACATATCCATCTATAAGGTTCCTTTCAACTTTGCAGCCCATGACCTTGAAAACAACATGCCAAATTTCGGAGGAATGTCAGGAACAACCAAATCCATGATCAAATTATTTGATGGAATTTGGGACAAAGACACAACCTGATATTTGATTAAACCCAAACATTTTACCTTCATTGAATCAAAAGAGAGAATATCCTTGTAAGGCCTGGTAATGTCTAAACCTAGCTCATCCATGATTTCCTTTGGCATCAGATTATGAGATGCTCATGAATCTAGCATTGCATTGTGCAAGTTCATGTCATGAATCTTAAGAATGATATAAAATGGAGGAACATCACCATCCTCACCACATTCCTCCACACGTGGACCAAACAAGATAGAAGGTTGATCATCTTGAACATTCAAAGTATCAGAAGCTTCTTCCATTTTCAACATCTTAATGATTTGACTTCAATACTCAACATTCTTGATGAACTCATTAAAGGTACATAATTTGTAATCTTTTCCATCTCATTTTCAAAATTAAAAGGAGACTAAATTTTCTCTACGTCTTTGATGATTACATTCCTTTTCATCTCATGGACCTTCTTTGGGGGATCTTCCTACTGTTTTCCTTTCTCCTGGACATCCTTTGCATGGTTTTCCTTTTTAGGTTGATTTGAGAAGGATGCAATTGTTTGAGGGTCCTTGTTTTGATTCCCTTTCTAGGAAACTGCAGGCAATTTTTTACTTCTTAGGTTATACTATTTTTTAAACTCAATTATGTGCTAGAGTAGGAAAACCCTCCTTAAGAATACATTAGGGTTCAGAATGAAGGAAGATCAAAACCGTCTAAAAGTATCCTACTTCTCTAACTACCCCAAACATACCCCATACTTATACAACAAAAGAAAAATGAGAAGGAATGGGTAAATGTACCTCTACTCCGCCTCTGATGATGATACTCTCATGCTTGATAGCTTCGCTGACTACAAACCTCCTCCCAAGGCTAGCCTGCATTCAAAGACAAGCAAACAGAAAACTACAAGCATGCAATTCATATGCAAATAAGGGTTAGACTTTATAATATTAAAACATAAACCATTAACAACGTTCAACACGCCATGATTTGGGACATGGAAGGTACTTCTTTTATTGATAATACAATGATCACTTACAACTAAAGTTGACTACTACTCCATGAACCTGGTCTAGGATCCTCTTCACCAAGATCCAAGTGCACCTCTATATGGATTCTCCTCTCAACCTTCTTCTTGGGAAGTAAAATGGGTTTCTGATGGAGGAAGGAAGGAAAATTGGGGAATTCTGAGGAAATTCTCACAAAAGGGTTGCAAATGCTTGGGGCAAGGAGGGGATGTGAAACATGAAGAGTTTCATTGTTCTTATGTCTATATGTGGAATGAGACCCCAACACCTCCTTTTATATTGGAAAAGGATGGTTATTCGGTTGGGTGATGGGCTATAGGTGGTGGATTAGTTGTGAAACTACCCAATAGCCTGTAATCTCAACGAATTCCTTGCAACTTTTTATTTTTTTCAAATTTTGCAAGTATACGTGGGATATAGTGGTGCAACATGTGTACGTATGTAAGCTATAGTGGTGCAACAAGTGTATGTATGTGGGAAGTAGTGGAGTAGGGTGCATACATCTTCAAAATTTTGGTTTTTTAGAAGAGCAACTCAGTGATGGCTTGGAAAAAAATGCAAGTAAGAGGGACAAAGGCCAGGTATGCATGTGTATATAAATTTAGGGTTATAAAAGATTCCCCCTAATGTGAGGTTAGAAGAGCATCTGATGGACGAAATACATTATAAAATCTTCACCAATGTACGAAATGAGTGAGCCCAGGACCAGAGTTCGAGAGGTGCCATCTGCAAAAATAACAATTGTCTCTCTGAGGTGGGCATACCCATGCTTGGTATGAAATAAATCATGGATTCCAATCAAATACACTAAATATCCATGTCATATAACTATATAAATTGTAGCCGCGAGAAATACACAATGGATCTGCACCTCAAAATCAAAGATATACAAGTATAGTATCCATCGTCAAGAAGCCAACAACGCGTGATGGTTGGAGATGAGGTCTTCAGAGCTCGAGAAACAACTTCAATATCTTCAAAACTCAGGTAGGAGTGTAATGTGAGTGTACGAATTCACTACCTAGAGGTCTTCGACAACTCGTCAAGAAAATACAAGAGGATCTCAATGATCAGGCAAAGAACTTTATTGATTTTGAACAAGGAATTGATTGGATTTTGGGATGGTCGGGCATGAGGGAAAGAGAAAAACTATAGAAAGGATGACTCGCACTGGGTGAAACTTCCCTTAGACAAGATCATGAAAAATGATCTAACTCAGGCAGCATGACATTGGCATAAGTTCACGATTCAGGAGGCAATGCAAACTCTCCAAGTGTTTGAAAGAGTAACCAAACAGAGGAAGACACAACTCTATGTAGTGAGAAAAACTCCCAAAGGTCATACTAGATCCCAAATCTTGACAAAAAAACGAAAGGATGTGCTTTATCCAAGGGTGATTCATTGTGCTACCAAAAAAGAATATATATTTCTCGTCCCCTCTTTTTGGGTTTTTTCATTTTTTTGTCTTTTTCAATTTTTTAAAGAGATTTGAAAAATAATAAAATAATGTTATGTTACAAAGGAGGAACGAGTGTCACAAGCATACTAGTTCCAAGATCCAGGAACACACTAATTCTGAGAGAAAGGAGACATTTGCAGGAAAAGGATACTCGGGGAAACTTCCTCCATGGGTCAAGGTGTTAGGTCGCAGAGGCAAAGTGCTACAAGGCTTGTGTATAAGGCATGCTTCAAAGGTTCAGTTGAGAGAAACATGGAGCTGGAATTAGGCCAAATACGCAGAGATGCAAATGCGATTAGCAAGACACAACGAAACCCCCTTCAATTTATTTTTAACGATCCCAGGGAAGGTAATCTTGGTAGTTTTTTTCACGTTTAGAGTCTGAAAAAACATAAAAGAAGACTCCATTGGGGTACCTTTTTCAGAAACAGTATAGTCGATTCAAAAAAGGGGTAAACTATCACCGAAAATACATCTATTCAAAACCATATTAACGAGTGTGACAAAGACAAGATCACTCGACAAAATTTTCAATTTTAAGGAGTCTGAAAAGAGATTAACTATGGACTCACAACCTTTTTCTAGATTTAGTCCCCTTTGCTCAAAAAAGTATAAAATTTACTAAGGAGAACTATCCCGGCGAGACGAATCTCCCGAGGTGTACCTTTTTTGTCCATAATCCATAGGCCAAAAAAAGGGGTAAAATCATGCCAATAGATGTTATTTTGGACCAATTTAACGAGTGTGAAGGAACAAGGTCACTCGACGATCTTTTCAATTTTAGGGAGTCTAAAAAGAGCTTAACTATGGACTCCGTGGGGGTTCCTTTTTCATAAGTAATCACCAAGGCCTGAAAAAGGTGATAAACCAAAACCAAGAAGAATGTTCATTTTTCATAAATTTAGTCCCTA
Organism: Picea glauca; assembly: GCA_000966675.3. Taxonomy (NCBI): domain Eukaryota; kingdom Viridiplantae; phylum Streptophyta; class Pinopsida; order Pinales; family Pinaceae; genus Picea; species Picea glauca. Next base: position 704,305 of record JZKD02S2357433.1, on the reverse strand, counting down.
AGGCCCGAAAAAGGGTTAAACTTATACCTGAGAATACTCTTCTAGTGAACCGAAGTTCCTAGAGTATACCTTTGTTCGTAGAATTGACCATCCAGACCAAAAAAGGGGTAAACTACCGTCGGACAGACGTGCCTTCAAGTTTGAGTTTGGCGAGTGTGAAGGACAATAAAATCGCTCGACAATCTTTTCATGTTTAGAGAGTCTGAAAAAGGGCTTAAAGAAGAGTCCAAGAGGTTACTTTTCTCATTTAATCTGGACAAGATTGTAAAGCATAAATGTAGTCTCATCGGATGTTGCTTTCAAATTTCAAAGCGATCTTGAAAGAAAACAAAGCATGCTCATTTTGGGAGTCCCAAGGGTGAGGCCAAGAGTGATAGTGCATCAAACGAATGAGGCTCAAAATTGTAATCATGAAAAAACTAGCAAGGACTCTCGAGCCTAAAATCATTATAGACAACATTGACGCCATAAGGCAAGAAGGATCTATCTAGGGAATCCATGTAAAGGTAGGATCTACCACCTAATTACAAAACTTCTAAAACAAAAATGACGGTTCTGTGTCGCACTTCGATGGGATTTATCCTATGGAAAAGATAAAAATACAATGAGATGCAGAAAGTGGAGGTGGAAACCTATCTTATATGCAAAAAGTTGGAAAAATGACTTTTTACCAAAGGACCTTTAAAAGTGACCCATCTCCCAAAAAAATACCAAATTGAAAGGAAAAGTGCATCGTAAAATCCAATAAGAAACTCAAGAACCACATTAAATGATATCTCAGCCAGAAAAAATGACAAAAGCGGTCAAAAAGGTGGAAAAAAAGTCCAAAAAAGTTTATAAATAGAAGTTAACAACTCATTTTCACCATTGCAATTTGAAAATTAACCAAAAGGAAGAAAGGACCTATTTGCTAAAAGATTTGGTTCCAGGAGCTTCAGCAGATGAAACAAACTTTTTCTTGGATCAAGTGAGTATAAACTCATCCCTCTTACATTTCAATTCTTCATTTATGCATATTTGTATGTTTTTTGGGGGGCGATCCCTCCTAAACAATGGAGGCCCTATGTGTATGCATGTTTTCCAAGGAAAACCCGCATATGTACGTGGGAAAATAACAATCTACCAGCATACATACAAAACTATGTCCAAGACAGCCTACGTACACCCTCAAAAGTAAGGAAAAAAATCAAAATGCAAGAGCTAACTCCCCTTTGAACTGTCATGGAACAGAATGCATGTCCACTGGAGGGAGAGGGAGCATAAGGAAATCACTATCTTAGTTGATGAGGAACCTGCTGATATCGTTGCATTGAAACAATGCAGGTTATGGAAGTTCTACCGGTGTCCATTCATGAGGAAACAACCCGGGCTACTGAATGCCATGGTGGATTACTAGCACCCTGACGCAGAGGCTTTCATGATTGAGGGTAAGTCATTGACTCTAACGAATGAGGATATATATTTCTTGACTGGCCTCTCGATGAGAGGAGAGCCAGTCAACCTGTGTACATTTCCCTCTAGGCCCTTCAACATTGTCGACTACATCGGGATGCATTATGAGGCCGACACTGAGAAAGTAGGTTCTCAGGTGCCCATCCACAAGATCACCAACTTGTCACAGAAGGTGATCGTTTTGCTTATTGGGTAGATCACTGGATCCGCGACACTACACCAGGCTTCCTGGGCACACATGTATTGTGCGATGCAATGCCTAGATGCACATATATTTGAATAGAGCATGACCAAGCTTAACTGCATGAAGAGGAAGCTCACAGAGTGTCGAGAGCGTAGCGACAAGAAATTCAGGTTCGGTACCATTTTTTGCTTGTTCTTCTTTGAGAGGGTACCTAGTCTGATTTTGAGAGAGACAATATGGGGGCATGTGGCCTCCTTCCCAGCGGTGTAAATATGGGCAACATTGTTGCCACGACAGGTGGGAGGAAGGACCATAGAGGCCTTTGATGACAAGTTCTTCGACTACTGGGCACGATAGATTCCAACGATAAAGGACTACCCCTACGCTGGAATCAAATTCTCCAGAGATCCAGACATGCATGTACCTCCCAGAGAGGAGCGAGGAGAGATAGGTAAGTGTTTTTAAGTTATTTAATTTTTTTTTCCTTTTATATATATATCATTTTTTATATGTATCAGAGTATTGACAACTATGTATTTGTTTATGTATTGACGTGGGACCGATGTTCCCAACATAATTCATGAGGAACAAGCGACGTGATTGACCAGAGGTAGTACCGACAACAGCCGATGGACCAACCATCGCAGGGGGACCTCCAGTCGAAGAGGCTGAGATGTTTTTGAGATGGGTGGAGTAGAACCTCACTGTTATCATTGGAATTTTGTCCGCAAATGGTTATAGGAATACAACATCTTCAAAACACCCATTAGTTCAACCATGGCCCTGAAAATGCATTTCCAAAGGGCACAAAACTATACAACTAGTTAAATTAGCATGCGCTAAAGATACAAAGGTAGCCTGCACACATGTGATAGTCGAATAACTCCAGAAAGTGCATATGCGCCTGATGCACGACTGTGTACACAAAAATCCATGCACACCTTAGAACGACGCATTTATGATTTTGGCTAGCCTTCCACCCACTTCTTGTTCATCTCCCAAGTCGATTTGACACCCAAATATGAGATGAATCTGAGTGGGTGTTAAGGTCCTAACCCGCACATAGGTAGATCAATGTATTCAGATGTAATAAAGGTCAATATTAGTAAGGCCTTTTAATAAAATATAATAAGGCAGAGGTAAGAAGACCTAATAGAAGCTTCCACTTCTAGAAGGATCTTCCTCTAGATGCTTCTCTTAATAGACATATTTAGTATAAATAAGGGGCAAGGGTATGAGAACCCTAGCTTGGAGATTATTGTAATAGAGCGCTGCTCGACTGGAGGTTTCCCCCTCGAAGAGGCCTGTGAACATTGCTTTCTGAATCAAAGTGCTTTTTCTATTGCTATTTCGTATATCATTTCTGTGTATTGTGAAGATTATGCTGGATATTTTACTATTATTCTGCCATTTTTAGCATTTTATTTCTGTTCTGCATATTTTATGTAACTGGTATCTTGCAAGTGGTATCATAGCACTTTCCTTGGCAAAAATTGTGGGTATTTTTTTTCAGGGTAGAGACGTATTCCGACATCTTTAAGCCACAGAGATCTGTCGTTACGCGTATAAACCCACGGTTGAGGGATTCATACAAGCAGGAAATACAAGTGGTTCTTAAGCGCACATCTGTTGGCCACCCTTGTAAACCCTGTTGGTACCCCTTCGAGTGGTAGCGCATCATACAACACCTGTGTACGGATCGACCTAGATTTCCTGAAGCCCTCTTTAGATAAACCTATCAACCGACGGACTGCTATAGTGTCACTGAGAACAACAATCGGGAAGATACTCTCTAGTACCTGGGTAGTTGGGTAGTATGGGTAAGGGTAGGATCTATCCTCCTTAGTTAGTGCCCTGAGATATTGTGCCAAGTACTACTATTGGACCCCGCATGTATATCAGAGAGCTATAGCATAGGGAAAACCCTTGTCTGTAGAACCCTTGAATACCTAACCCTTGGGGAACATAAACAACAACATAAACAAATTAAACCGA
>JZKD02S2357433.1:684290-694726 GCA_000966675.3 Picea glauca | reverse complement strand
CTTCTCTTAATAGACATATTTAGTATAAATAAGGGGCGAGGGTATGAGAACCCTAGCTTGGAGATTATTGTAACAGAGTGTTGCTCGACTGGAGGTTGCCCCCTCGAAGAGGCCTATGAACATTTCTTTCTGAATCAAAGTTATTTTTCTATTGCTATTTCGTATATCATTTCTGTGTATTGTGAAGATTGTGATGGATATTTTACTCTTATTCTGCCATTTCTAGCATTTTATTTCTGTTCTTCATATTTTATGTAACTGGTATCTTGCAGTGGGGGGTTGTTCAAGGACCTAAGGGTGCCCTAAAGAGCCCCTTGTTCACACTAAATAATGGTTGAATAATGCCTCAAAGCTTTGCTATAAAAAGAGGCCATGGGTGCACTATACTTTTAAGGAATTCATTTGTATTGTTATGTTGCCTATATTCTCTTGGAGGATCCTCTTTCCTCATCAAGAGCATATAAGCACCATCTCATCTAGCCATTCATATCACCTCTTGAGTGAATGTGCTTTGGATTTTCTTCACCATTTCCTTCTAGTTTGTTACTTGTAAGAAGAGCTCAAGCATTGGGGGTTCAAGATCCCTCCCTTGGAGGAAGAGGGGACCCATATGTCTCCCTTTCTCTTTGGTGTTTTCCCACTAATACAACTTATCCATTGGTGGCATACATGTTTATTTTCTTGTCATATTTCCCTTATGCATTCTAGTTTAGTTTCTTTTATTGCTATTATCTTATTTCTTATGCTTAATGTTTCTAACTCTTGCATTCACTGCTATCTTGCCTAGCTAACCCAACTGGGCTTGTAAGCATCCTTATTTTGCTCATTTAGGTGATGAAAGGGATGCAATAGATTGGAGACTCCACTGGAGATTGGTATCAATTTACCCCCCATTTGGGTTGTTTGAGCACTTCATTTTGGTTTTTTTGACTTGCAGGAACCATAACTGGCACATGCCTGCTTGCAAAAAGCTAAATTCAAAGCTGAGTTGAGATAATTTCATCTGAAATTTCTTTCACGGCCATGTAATAGAAAGTGCATGAGTTTTTTAACCCACAGTCGCATCTTCTGAGCATGTGCACCAAACCCACTATGTTTCTCAACCCACTGCGCCAAAAGGTTGTTTGAAATTTGTGCATTGGTGCCCAATGCACCTTTGTCTACTCTGTGACCCATGCATCTGTCCAGAAAATCATATATTGTAAGGGTTTTTGTGATTTGTTGGAGGCCCATAACCTTCTTAAGTTTGATTCTATGGAGAGTGTAATATGTTCCACACTTAGATTCCCTCTCCACATGAAGTGTTAGTCAAAACATAGGCACTTAGGGGGTTAAAATCTATATTTATCCTTTGTTTGCTTTCATTTTTCCACATGGATGGATTTCTTTGATTAAAGATAAGTTGGAATCATTCTACATCACCAATATAACTACTTGCATTGGGACCAAAAATTGAACATCAATATTTGAGTATGCTCTTCTCTCGTGCTACAAAGCAATCTTGAGAATCAGAAAAATGATTGAGGGAAAATTTCATCTCCCTTAAAGAAAAAATCTTTAGGAGAGGACAACAACCCCCCTCAGGACTCCTCTTAGTTTCTTTTCAAAACACATCTTCAAATTGTAATGGGACCATACATGCCCACATGCTACAAAGATATGATAGTTTCGAATTTTCTTTCTTAGATCAAAACGCTAGGGAAGTTTAAAGGTTTTGTAATGGGCCCATACATTCCCAAATGTCCACAATATAGGATAGCTGTTGAATATTTCTTAGATTAAATCACACTAGGGAGTTAAAGGATTGGTAAGGACCCGTATGTCCACATGCTAGTTCTCTAGGGGCTTTAAAATTTCACAAGGTTGTACCAATGGAATTTAGTAAATTAGGTAATCAAGAATTGTAAGGACCACACAAAGTCCACATGTAGCAAAGTGACACCTAACTTATTAAAAATTTGGCACACTCTCACTTGTTCACACAAAAATTCATTACTCACTCACATAACTTCATCTAGAAATCATGGAGGTTGAAGCTAGTTACCTCCAAAGGGATTCTGAAATGCCCCACCCGTTTCTTGATGAGACTATCCACTCCCACTTAATTTCAACGAGATTGGTTCACACCCCCAATCTTAGAAACAACCACATCTAAAATATTTCTAAAAACTCACTAATTTTTCCTCCATAGGAGGTGCCAAAATAATTTTTTAAGTCTAGGTATGATCTTGGGGATAGGCATCCAAATAAATCCTTGTTATCAAGTTCTCACATCTTCAAAACAATAGAAGTTGTCAAATAGGGAACTTTAATATCCTCCAAGTCAAGTGTTCCTAACACCATAAGGCAGGGAGATACCCTTGAAGGGTTGAAATCCAAGGTCCAGTTGTTCTGTGCATCCCCCCTTGAGGCACCCACCTCTTGGACGCGATCTAGCCCGTGACCCATTTCTTAGTCCAGAAATATAAATGTCGCACTTTGACCGAGGTACCTAGTGACCAAATTTTATGATATCTACCCAGGTGGAAATTGTGGGCTGCAATTGCACCTTGATCGGATTTTTTGTGGCTACTGAGAAATATTGCCATCTCTTTCAGGATATGCACCCTATACCCCTCATTATAACTGATTACTTCATCCTTCACTAGTTCCTCTTCTGGTGGATTTAGACCCCACCATTGAGTGCTCTTGGAAGGTCCAGTGCTATTTGAGAGGAAGGACATTACGTCTTTTAATACACGAGCATTTTCTTTCTTTGTTCTCCCATGTGGAAAAAATCCACCTATTCACATGTATGCTTCTTTATTGATTTATGTATGATACTCTTGTGATTACATACGATTGTGAGATATATTGTGACAGGTTCAAAAAATTATAACAAAAACTCTTGTTCATTTATTTTCTCTCATCATCATTTTTTTCACACGTCCACTTTGCTAGTCAGACATTATAGACGCTTGCTAAATCTCCCTCCCATTCTAGGGGGAGTTCCTAGTCTTGCCAACTCATCAGCTCCACCTTCTCACACTCCTGTGAGTGCTACCATCTTAGGATCCACTTTGCTTTGTTCCACTTTACTTGGGTCCACTTCCCAAGGTCAACCATCCTCCCACTTTCCTTTACAAGGAAGCGGGGGGCATACTTCTTCCCCAGGAGGAAGTACAAACCCACTTGGGCCCCCTCAAGGGTCAGGGACATATAACACTCACACTATGGTTGGAACTAACCCTCCGGAGGGGTCAGGTATGCAAAACATTCCCACCATGATAGGAATTAATCCTCCACCACAACCCCATATGCCATACTTGTCTTCCCTCAATGTACCATATCTGACTAAGATCACCAATGATCCTATTTTGCACGACCCCACATGGCCTACAATGCCTACCAAACTCCCTTCAGAAATCCCCAAGTTTGAAGGAAAAGTGGGAGATGACCTGACTAACCATATCATGACCTTCCACTTGTGGTTCTCTTCAAACAACATCATGGACGATTCCGTTCGCTTGAGATTATTTCAATGCATACGACCTTTGAATCTTTAGGTCCCATATGACCTTTGAATCTTTGGCCAAATAATTTTTTACCTTCTTTCAACTACCGATCCGTCATGACAATGGTCTCAAACTACTCTCAGAGTTTAACCAAAGCTTCGCCACACAAATTTCTGACCACATTCACGAATGGCATCAGCGACGTAGTCTATGCAAAGCAGAAGCCACTAAGCAACAATGACTTAATTGGTTTCTCAAATACCTTGTTTCCCTCCTTGCCAAAGACATGGCTACCACCTTCCATCAATCTAAAGAAGAAGCCATTAGCAAAGCTCAACAATTCGAACTCATTTATTCACAATTAGGGTACTTATTCATAGTACTTCCTGATGCCCCGAGATCCATGCCATTTGGTCAATACAAACCTAGGATGTCTCACTCCATGGATGGATTGATTGGTACCATGACACACCACAATCCACACCTCCAACAACCACCTATGTATGGAACACCTCAATATCCACTAGTATATGGAGGACCCCCTTATTATGCTCCTCCCCCCTATCAACAACCATATCCTATTCCCCCCCCTCCACCCATAAGTGGACCCCCACCAACCCCCATGACATGCCCATCTGTTCAACCTAGTTTTGGAAATGACTCTACCTTTTCTTACACCCTAAGAACTAGTGAAAGCGCCACACCTTCATGTGTACCCTACAGATCATTACCACCCCATAATCCATACTTCCCATTTCATGGTCCTCCCCTGCCCATTTTTTCTCCACAAGGATAACCACATGCTAGGGTTAATTTTGTTCAACCCTCTCACGTTCAACAATATCAAAATTTTGAGCAACTGAATACGGATAACCCAACCCATCAGTCAAACAATTCCAAAAAGAAAGGAAAAAACCTAAACAATAATAATCTAGGACCAGGAGGGAACCAAAACCACCCCCAACAAAACCAACATGCTGGGGGCAGCCAAAATTAGGGGAACTAGAACCCCCAACAGGGAAATAACAACAAACTCCAATGGAAGAATAACAACAATCTTTGGACAAAATTCCCTTATGACATTTTCCATGAGTATGGCCATTATACCCACCATTTCCTTCAAATTGTTGATTTTAAATGGATGAAAGAATCTGGAGATAGACCACGTCCCTTGGTACCACCTACTCCCCAACAGGCCCCACAACAATATGTGAAACAAAACCCCCCAACTGTGTTACAAAATCCCATAACACACCAAGGGGTAATGAAAACCCAAAAAACGATGCATCCAACCCCACCACATATGGGACAATATGAAAACCCAGGAACTCCTATAGATCACACTATCCTCCTCACTAGTGAGGAAGAAGTCCTTCTACAAACGTGCAGTCGTCAATACAGTGCACCCCCTAACTCTGCTCCCACTACCTCGGACTCAACCCCAGTCACATATGGCCCACCTTTGATGATTATGCACTTTAATACTGAAACACCCCTTCATATCTCTCACATCCCATTACGATGGAACATCAACAACCCTCAAGCTAGGGTGACACACAATTATAGTCTAGTCGATGACTTGGCACAATATCCTATTGCCATGTCAATTTTATAAGTCCTTCAAACTTTTCCTACTCAATGGAAATTAATAATTTCTTCCCTAGGGGTAGTTGACCCTACTGATACTTGCCTCATCTACTTCGATATTGATAGTGAGGAACCTTGTTTCCCCGCTCTAGCCACTTTTCAAATACTGGTTAAAATCTAGAACATCACAGTTCATTGTTGCATCATCGATGAAGGTGCATCTACATGCATCATGTACAAAACTGTATGGAAGAAACTTGGCTCCCCTAATATCATACCATCTTCCATCACTCTGAGAGATTATGATGGATGACCATCCTCTCCTGAAGGGCTCTTCCAAAATGTCCCTGTTGAACACAAAGGAAAAACTATCCCCATTGACATTGAAGTTATTGACGCTCCACTAGATTACAACATCTTGTTTGGGCGTAGCTACATGTACATGATGAAGGAAATGGCCTCTTGTGTGTTTCATACCATGATGTTCCCCCACAAAGGGAAGATCATCACCATATACCAAGTATCACATTATGAGCCCAACCCTTCATCCAACATCGATAACATTCTACCTCTTGTTCACACTAATCCCGAGGCCTACCCACTCATCGAGATGGGTCCCAAAATTTTTAAAGACCAATCCTTTCTAGGGATATACCATGGAGTACCTTCGCTCATACATCCCTCAACACAAGTATGTGTCATCTCATCCAATGGAGCAGAAACAAGAGATACCCTTCCTCCCACAGAGGCTTCATTACTATCTAATGTCCCACTAGTCACAGAGCTCCTTCCTTAGAAATCTCTTGGGAACCCTCGATCTCCCCCTGTTCTTGATTATACTCTCCCCCAGGGCCACATTCTGGTTTGGGAGACATTCCCCCAAGACATTACCCAAATCCCCTTCTTTTACCCCATGCCAGGTGTACAAGATTTCCAGGTAGCCACAATTCTTACCCTTCCCAATATGGTGCTGGAAATTCTAGTATGGTATCTACATTGACCTAAGATGGTCCCCCAACCATCCCTCACTCCCCAAATAGAAGGAATCCTGATGAAGATTCCAATACTTACCCCCACCATCCCACCCACACCCTGACTCACTAGCACCCTTGCTACAGACGGGGGTAGATGGAAGAAGAAAGAGCCTGCTGCTCCACTTCCACCACGAGTTCATACTCCTTGTGCACTATGCGAGAAATATGGACACCCCACCAAGAAGTGCCCATCCCTCCTTGAGATACACAGTTTAATTCAACTCTCGTGGGCACCGACGCCACTCATCACTTTCTCCAATGCTACAATGCATCCCCTAACACAAGTAACAAAGGGTTGTAGACCAAATTCGCATGTGCCATCTGTTCTGAGTATGTCCATTACACCCACCATTTCCCGTCGCTACCTCAATTTTGACAGACTCTAATGGCTATCTGCCAGAGCTTCTAGCAAGAACCTCCTCCATATCCATCATCTCACACATGTGTCACTGACATCCACTATGTCATGACCTCGATCAATGAATGTATGCAATGTCCTTGCACTCTCTATTAATCACTTGATCACTTCACATATCAATGTCCTATGATCATTGAGTATAGGTGTCATCAAACGACCCTTATTCCCAATCCTACCATCACCCCACTTCCGATGACGTTGGTAGTTACCCCTACTCCCTCTCCCGATATTGTTTATATCTTCTCCCCTAAGCCTGAGGGACTTCCCACTCCTCCATGGTTCATCGATATCCTAGAGGAGGATTTGCACCCAAATCCCCCCAATTCTCTAGTTCATTTCCCCACGGAAATATTATGCTCGACCACCATTTTCAACCCACAATATCTTGATATTTGGTTTATGTTGAGTGAACCATTGTAACCTCCTTACGATACCCCTTCTACATCGTCACCACCAGAAAACAACCACATGGTAACAGTCACCAATGTTATTCCCCTGGATCCACTATATTCTCAACAGTTCCACTGCGATGAAGACATCCTCGAGGAGTTAACTACCCCCGATTTCCCATGGGATCCACTCCATCACTAAGTGCTCTTTCTCTCACAAAACGCCTTTGTGCCTCTTAGCCAAAACTCCATATATGCAATTGAATCCAAATATTTTATCCCATCAGAGCATATAGACTGGTTCAATAACCCTATCCCTACCCCCAATGCTTTTGAGGAAGGTAGTATGGCCAACATTTCCCCCATTTTCAAAATTGATATTTCCATAAAAAATGGCATCATAGAGGAAATCACCATCGGCGCCACATGCTCTCCTGAAGAACTCATTGCTTACAAATATCTCTTCTAGGAATACTGGGACATTTTTGCCTGGTCATACACAGAGATGCTTGGCCTTGATCCCTCTATTTTCGAACATCATATAGACACATGACCTGATATTACCCCTGTACGACAAAATAAACGTCCATTACACCCATCAAAGCCAAAATTGACAAATTATGCACTGGAAGGTTCATATACCCCATCGCATATATGTCATGGATATCCAAACCCATCCCTGTTAACAAAAAGCAGGGAACTATCCATGTCTGTATGAATTTTCGCGATCTCAATCACGCTTGTCCCAAAGACAATTTTACAACACCCATCATTGACCAAATTATCGATGATTGTGCTGGCCATGAGGCTTTGTCCTTCATGGATGACTTCTTTGGCTACAACCAAATTTAGATCCACCTAGTCGATCAATATAAAACCACATTCACTACCCCTTGGGGTACCTTTTCATATCGTGTCATGCCTTTTGGCCTCAAGAACGCTAGAGCCACTTTTCAACATGCCATGACATACATTTTTCATGATCTAGCTCAAATCATTCTTGCCTACTTGGATGATCTCACCGCTTGATCCAAGAAATGAACTCAACACCTAGATGACTTATGCATTATATTTCATAGGTGTCGTCAGTACAATATCTACTTAAATCCCCTCAAGTGTGTATTCTACGTCACCGCAGGATGCCTCCTTGGGTTCATCGTCTCCCAACATGACATCACAATCAACCCCCTCAAGGTCCAATCCATCACGAAAATTTCCCCACCACAAAATTTATGCCAACTACAGAGCCTACAAGGTAAAGATAACTTTTTACGTCGCTTTGTCCCCGATTACGCCACTCGAGCACATGGTTTCCTTCACCTCTTACGTCATGATATCCCATTCCAATGGGACGAACATGCCCAAAATGCTTTTGATGATATCAAAGCAAACCTCTCCAATGCCCCATTGATTAGTCCACCCGATTATGATTGCGACTATATCCTCTACTTATCAGCCTCAACCATCTCCATGGCAGGATTTCTCGTCCAATTAGGGGATAATGACTAGGAGCACGTTATCTATTATGTTAGTAAAAAACTTCATGGGCCACCCTTGAAATACAATCACAAAGAGAAACTCGCCCTTGCAGTCTAGAAACTATGCCATTACATCATGCTTCGAACTACCAAGGTCGTAGCCAATTCCAACCCAATGCAATACTTGCTTAGTCCCCAGAAAATTAATGGAAAATTTGCCCAATGGATTGTCATCCTTTAGGAGTACAACCTCAAAGGTTTAACACCTAAAAGCAAGAAATCCCTCTTACTTTCCAAACTCATTACGAAATTTCCTTCTGATACTACCAGTACCCCCGTCAATAACGACTTCCTCGATGAACATATATTTTACATCCCCTCAGATGATCCTCGGTATGACGATATCCTCATATACCTCTGAACACAGAAGTTTGACAACCACCTCTCCAGGGATGATTGTCGACGTATTCGGCATTAGGCCCCTCGCTACCTCCTTATCGACACTATATTATATCACCGAGGGGTCGACACTATACTTCTTCGATTTTTTACTATCAATGAAGTTGACCGAGTCTTGAATGACTGCCATAGTGGCGCTTGCGGTGGTCATCTCTCAAGGATGTCCACTGCCCATAAAATCATTCGAGCATGCTATTTTTGGCCCACATTGTTTCACGACTGCATCCATGTTGTGAAGCAATGTGAAAAATGTTATCTATATGCCAACAAAGCGAGAGCACCACCTACTCTTCTCCACCCAGTCATTACTTCCGGCCCCTTTTGCAAATGGGGCATCAACTTCATGACTTGCAACCCCCCATCTAGTAATGGACACAAGTACATCGTCATGGTAGTTGATGATTTCACCAAATGGGCCGAAGCCATGCCCACCTTCAACAACACTGCTGACACTATAGCACATTTTTTCTTCAATCATGTCATCTCCCACTTTGGAGTCCCCCTACAGCTAGTCTCCGATCATGGGAAACACTTCGAGAATGAGATTTTCATCAAACTCTCCTCCAAGTTAGGCTTCTCCCACAAGTTCACCTCCCCATACTACCCTATATTCAATAGACAGGTAGAGGCGGTCAACAAGGCCCTTAAAACCATGTTGTAGTGCACAGTGAACATACATAAGACCAATTGGCACCTTATGTTATTTTCCACACTGTGGTCTTATCACACGACAATTAAACTACCACTGGTTTCACACCATTTCATCTAGTCCATGGGGTTGAGGCCACTCTCCCCATTGAATGTGAATCCCCACATTACACACTGCTATTGAGCTATTACTTGACACTTCTCCAATGGAAAAACATTTCGAATTCATTTGCTGGAGAATCCACAGTTGATGTCATTTTGTCATGACGTTTCGAATCTAGATCGGGATTCATCATCAGGACTAATCGTCAAACAACCAAATTAGCAGAAGTTTGTCTTAAATCAACCTTCTTCAGCTTCCAAGGAGAGTTCTTTGAACAAACAAGTGGAGTAGCCATGGGATCCCCCTTATCCCCAATCGTAGCAAACCTCTACATGGAGAAGTTCGAGAAAATTTCCCTTGAAACATACCCCCTTAAACCATCTAGATGGAAAAGTTATGTTGATGACACCAATGTCAAGTGGCCTCATGGCAAAGAAGAGATGGACAGATTCTTTGAACACCTCAATGGCATTTCTGAGAACATAAAATTCACCATGGAACTAGAAGAAAACAATAGCATACCCTTCCTAGACGTGCTTTTGATTAGAAAACAAGATGGTACATTGGGACACAAGGTCTTCAGGAAGAAAACACACACGGACAACTACCTTCATGCAGACTCCCACCACCATCCCTCTCAGAAAATGGGGGTTCTCAACCCCATGGCCACAAGGGCAGCAAGAATTTCCGACAAGGATCATCTGGAGGAGAAAATAAACCACTTAACCAGGGTCTTTAAGAACATTGGATATAGAGAAATAGACATCAAAAAGGCAATGAACAAGAAGGATAGAATGACTCAGGTCCAGAATGATCAAACCTCCAA
>JZKD02S2357433.1:616765-656276 GCA_000966675.3 Picea glauca | reverse complement strand
AATAATGAGTCATATTTACATCAAACACTATTGGGTCCATTACCCAAAACTTTGTGCTACGGGTCTTTCTTCAAGGGTTGACATCAATGACAACCAACCTTAATCAACAATAAGACTCAACTATATTTCTAAGGTCGTGGAAAGAGGAAGACATGGCTTTTTGAAAAGTGGATCCAAAATTCTTCAGGCCAAAAGGCATATTACGATAAGAAAATGTTCTCCATGGACATTTAAAAGTTGTTTTATGCCAGTCCTCGGGTTTGATCTGAATCTGGTTATATCCTGAAAAACCATCCATGAATGAAAATACCTCATAGCCTGTGAATTCATCGATGATTTGATTGATGAATGGGGTGGGGAAATTATCCTTTGGACATACCTTGTTCAAGTCATAGAAGTCCATGCACACATGAATCGTACCATGTGTTTTGTTAACTAGAACAGGATTTGACACCCTTTGTGTCAATTGTAAGGGGTAGATGAAAGCGACTTTAAGAAGTTTCTCTGCTTCATCCTTAATAGCTGTCGCTTTTTGAGGATTCACTGGATGAAGCTTCTGTCGAAATGTCTTGGCGTTAGGATAATTCATTATCTCATGTTTGATGATTCTTGGATCAATGCCTTCCATTTCCTCATAAGACCAGGAAAAAACGTCGCGAAATTCCTTAAATAAATATGTATATATTTGAATCTCCTTGGGGGAGCAGTGTGCTCCGACAAAAACATTATCTATGACACCAGGGGTTATGAAGATATCTATAGGGATTGTTTCAACAATGCTTTCCATATTACCCTCAGTGTAAACTATGTGTGTAGCTAGAAGATTAATAGGACAAGATCTATCTCCAGTTATATTCAACACAAATTCACTTGCCTCTATTACTCTTAACTTCGAGAGGAAATAAGATCTGTGGTGGAGATCATCCCAGGGTCTGTCTGGACTAGTCAATGCCTCAAGAATTTCCTCATCTGAGGGAAATACCAAGTCTAAAGAATGGGTATTGGTAAGGGAACCTTGAGCCCAAATAGGCTCGAGAATGAGATCTAACTCCTGTGCAAGAGTCGGATCAGGGTCAGCTGAAGCTTGCTGGACAATACTCTACACAACTTCTGCCACAGACAAAGGCATGGCCATGCCAGGATTCCTTATATCTTCCATTGAAGCCGATGGGGAAGGTAGAGTCCACAGATCATGAAAGTAGGTCATACAAAATGACAACACTTGAAAGATTTTAGCCTTACACTGGTCGGGGGAAGCCGATATAAGTTTGACATTGCTAGAAGGAGGTGGGTAATCGAAAATACCCATCAATGGTGGGCACAAACCAACCCCCACATTGACGACATCAAGCTGAGGGTTATCGATCATAGGGATCATGGATTCCCCCGATGAAGGGTTAGGCCTGGAGAAGGACAACTGGTCAATGGTTACGATTCGACCCTCTTGTGGAAAAGACAAGACCCGAAAAAATGTGGCAACCACTGCATGCATTGCATAGGTCCAACTCCTTCGTAATAGAAGGTTGTATTTGAGAGGCGCATCGACCACTTCAACTTCTATGCACATGTTCTTCCCTCCTAAATTCACGGGTAAAGAAGGAATGATTCCATGGGGTCTGAAGGAATGACCATCAAAAGAAGTAAGAAAATTAGGCGATGGAGACAAAACGGGTTGACCAATTGCCTTCCAACACACCAACGACATCACACAAGTCAAGTCACCCTCTTCAACCACTATGCAGAATATATTCTGAGTAAAATATTTCAAGGGGTGAGGCACTACTATCTAACACACAACGTGGTAAGGGAGACGAGGTTTCAGGTTGGTCGTATCAAGCATGATCATTCTCAGATTACAGGTCTCTACATATCCTAAGGTAGATAACATAGCCTTTCTCTACAAAGGGAAGCTCTGGAGGACCTCCAAAGAAGACATCACGCAAGGGATTTGTGCCAAATCCTTCACCATAGAGTAATTATGGGTAGCCCTTGCATTTGGATTATGAGAATCTTTCTTGAAATCCCCTTTCGGGATGAGTTTCATTCTTTCGCCCAATGTCTTCTCGATCTAGAGAGGAATCATTGGGTTTTTGGCTTCTTTACCCTTCTCTGCAGATTTCGACATTTTGTAATCATGTTCTCTGGTAGGTATATAAGCGTCTCCTTTCATCATGTAAATGTTCATGATCGAGCAACTACTAGAATATGCGGGGGTTCCCTGATTTCCCCCATCTGCTCTCAAATAAGCTTGAGTCATATTTTTCCCATGTGGAAATGGGTTCATTAGCACGACAGGCTGCTGCTGTTCCAATAACTTTCAGACCTCCACAAGTCGAGGGCAGAGGTGAGTCAGGTGGTCTTCCATGCAAAGGTTACGTAGATACTTCAAATTTATCTTCTTTGTGTTGTCCCTGCCATCATTGTTTTTAGGTTTCTTATCCCCCTTACCCTTATTGTTTCATTGTTTTTTCTTTCTGTCAGACTGTTGGTTGGCCTTCGGGTTCATTGACTACACATTGTGTACATCCAACATTTGGGTAGGGGAAGCAGCGGAACCGGAGGTCTGGCTGGCCACCTTCTATTGTATTGACAATTGTTGTAATTGATTTGACAACTGATCAGTGGAATTTGCTTGTGCTGAACCAACTATACCATCAGCATGTGGTCCAGAATTTTGTCTAGCCTTATCAAGGATGGACCATGGTGCTTCTGGAAAAATCTCATAGAGTAAGCCAGACTGGGAGTATATCAGTTTGAGTTGTTTCACTCTCATTATCGCCTTCTCCTCTAAAAACACTCTCGAATTTTCAACGTCATTGGATAATCGAGGTACCAAATACTTCAGGAACCACTCTAGTAGGAAAGACGATGGGAACTGTACCTTAATCAAACTCTTCTTACGATACCGTTCTTGGATGTGATCTGAGATATGATCGGACTTAGTCCGCTCAAAGTTGGCCAACAATTCGATGTCAGCATCATATCTCATGGGTAGTTGGAAATGGTTTAGGAAACCCATTTCCAAATAGCTAAACTAAGAATATCTTGAGTGATCGAGCTCGATGTACAATTTCATGGCACTCCCGATAAGAGTGCGTTGAAATAGACGCAACTATGTGGAGTCATCTCACAGTGAGTTTGACGAGCACCATAGGTGTAAAGTTGTCACATGATCACCTAGGTATTTTCCAGGCTTGCCTTCGTATTTTGGGATATATGAGGGAAACTTAGTTGGCATGGGGGGCCAATGCGGATCATGAAAAATCAGGTCATTAAGAAGCCTTGACAAGTCTGGTAGATGTAACATTTCTAGAAACGATAGTTTGGGCTGGGTATTATGTACAGGAAAAAGGGAGCCCGGGGTTTGCTTGGAACGAGGTTGCTAAGAAAAGTTGGGTTGTTGTCTAGGGTTTTGGTAGACACCATGGCCTTGACCATCTTATGAAAACTATGTTTGTTGGGATATCATCGGTTGATTCACATAATTATATGTCGAGGGTTGGGTGGGGATTATTCCCTGTGTTTTGTTCCAAAGATTCTGGAAGGGGTTTCCCCCTATTGATCCGATGGGCATAGTTACTAAGCCTTGCCCAAGGTTCAATTGACCATGGAAGGGGTTGACCCTGATCAACATCCCTTGGGATAGAATAGATCCTTGCCAGGGATTCCAAAGTCCTTGTGAGGAGAAAACTCTTGCACTTGCCCCCTATGTAGGAATAGTACCTTGCACAGGATTCTGTTGTCCAAAACTAGGGTTTCCCCTAGTTGAAACTACAGCTGACGAAAAGGAGTTATTACCAAACATGTCGAACAAAGAGAATGACATGGATCCCACCAGCATTGTATAAGAAGAAGGTCCTATATTTCCTACTCCAAACAAGCTATAGCTTGTGTTTGTCCCGACGGTTGGCTGGAAAGCACCACCGAGGGAGGGGGATGGAGGAGGTATATGACCCCCACCGTAAGGGATAAAATTATAGGAGGTTGAGGTTCCTCCCATGGACCCTTGTAAGGGAGCGTTTGATCTCCCTGACCCCATACCCATGGTATCTAGGGTGGAGTAGGTAAGGACATAGTTCGTATCAAAGTCAGGATCCCATAGAAAAATGGAGGGCTTGTCGCACTCTGCATAAAAAGAGAAGTGGTTTCCACTTTTGATAGTATTAGACCACTGCCCGAGGTAGAGGGGGTCAAGACCACTATGGTATGGACCGACGAAGGTGGGTTAGGAGGTAAAATTCCCACTGTGGTGGCAGTCGTTGAGGGAGTGTGAGGACTCTTGGATGAAGTAGCACCATTTTCTTCCATAGGTTCTTGTAAGACTATATGATGCCCATGAGATGTTACCCTTAGAGGGACAACTTGTAACAAGATTTGCACCAACAAGTCAGTGATCAGAGGGTTAACTGACCTAAGAGATTTCACTCCAAGGTAAAAAATAGTAGGTTCCTCCAGATTCGAGTAATCTCCTCTCAGAGCTGGCTTGGGCACAGTTTCCTATGGCCCTGTCGCTTCGAATGACCTTTGTTGGTCAAGTTTTTTCTGTAACGGTGGTGGTGTTGGCTCCAATGTAACTGACAGTAGGCCCTGAAGCCTTCACGACCAATGGATCTCTTGATCTTCCACTTTGTGAAAATATCAATGACAGAATAAGGCTTTAACTAATGTTTAAAACCAAGCACACACTAGAAAATTCCTATAATATAAGCCAAGCAAACCACTATCTAGTTGGAAGAACAATTACACTAGCCAACACTAGAGAAACTTACCGGTGCAAGTGCAACTCTAACACGGAAGCACCCTCTGGGTATACTTTGTAAAGTGTGACCCAACGTCTACACTAGGTACCACGGTATACCCCTGCAATCACCTGTGTAAGTCCCTAGAATAAAGGCAACTAAATTGCCATCTCATAAACAGTCACCAGGCGGGTACAGTCGACAATCGGGTGGATGACAATGAGAAGGATAACAAGTCTAAAAGATACCAAGGGTATTGAAATAAAGTGGTATGGAAGAAAAATGAGGATCTCAAATGGATTTGAGGTCCACAAAACTCCATAGGAAAACAAAAACGACAATACCCCATGACAGATCCTCAATATGCGTTCCCCACTACATTTGGTCCGGCTTTGGATGAGTTATCTTCACTACCTTTCCTCACGCGACCTCATGTTTATCCCCTTTGTTAGAGGGGGGTCCCATATAAATTTCACGTCACTGGACATTTAGACTCCCTAGCTCTAACTCCAATGTTTGTTTATAAGCCTTGAAGAGTTTCCTCTCAAACCTAATTCAAGGCTCCAACCCTAAACTAGTTGATTGACCCTACAAACATAAAAGTCTAATTAATTTTAAATTGGCATTCCTTTTAAATGACTTGTTTTAACTCAAAGGATATGCTAGTGAAACTAGTCATGTGTATTAGAGACTGAAAAGGAGAAAATAAACGAAAATCTTAAAGAAAAATTACTTCTAGAAAAATAAAGATTTTCAACTAACTCTTTAAACCAACTTTTTCATAACTAAATTTTTCCAAGATCTTTAAAAAGAAAACCTAAAAAAAAAATTCGCTCGACTACGAGCTTCTTAATTTCTAATAATCAGTAAAGAACTTAAAAAATGAACTATTTTTCCTTTTAAGTAAAATAACTAACCCTAACTACTTTACCAAACTAAGAAACGGAAAATCTTTTTCTTTTTTGGGAAATGCTTTAAACAGGAAAAACTTGAAATAAAACTTTTTATCTTTTCTTTAAATAAAATGAAAGGGGGAAAAGAAATAAAAGACAAGACTGAAACTAATCTTTGGCCCACTACGGATCACAGGGAGTCACTAAAGACACCAAACAAGCTGAGCAACAAACTCAAAGACTTATCTAAAACCTTTTCAGAAGTAAACACAATAAATCTTCAAAAAGACAAGCAAATTGACATATAACCCGGGATTTGACTGTAAAAATAGAGGCAATGAACTCTATCAAGAGACCCTGAGAAGTAAAAACCTCAATCAGGGAAGAGGTTGACATCCTCTTCTTAAAATATAGTCCCTTGAACCAGGTATGCTATTGATGCTTAAGCAGCCTGCGTATGTACACAAGCTATCTATAAAGCAGGACATGTATGTACACATGCCGACTCACAACAAGTCACGTACACCTCTGTACTTCTTGAAAAAAGAAAAAAGAAAACAGACTGAATGACAGGGCAGGGAGAAATGGTATGGAATCAACAGGTGACCAGACCCCATAAAAGACTTAGCAGACTCAATAGAAACTCAAAAGGTATAAAACCAATCAAACACCCCCAAAAAATCCCCTAAAACCCTAGAGGCTTCCCCAGTATGGTTGTCAGTTATGATAGAGAGGGAAAACCCCCCTTAATGCTATACTAGGGTTCAGAATGTAGGAAGATAACAACCATCTAAAAGTCTCCTAATTCTCTAACTACCCCAAACATACCCTAGACTTATACAAGAAAAGAAAAATGAGAAGGATCGGTTATCTGCAACTCTACTTTGCGTCCGGTGATGATCCTCTCACGCTTGATATCTTCGATAATTGTAGACCTCCTCCCAAGTATGGCCTGCATTCAAATAAAGACAAAAATAAAACAACAAGCATTCAATTCATATACAAATAAGGGTTAGACGTTAGAATATTAAAACATAAACCATTAACAACATTCAACACGCCGTGACTTGGGACATGAAAAGTACTTCTTTTATTGATAATACAATAATCACTTACAATCAAGGCCAACTACTTCTCCACGAACCTGGTTTGAGCTCCTCTTCACCAAGCTCCAAGTGCACCTCTGTATGGATTATCCTCTCAACCTTCTTCCTGGGAAGTAAAACGGGTTTCTGATGGAGGAAGGAAGGAAAATTGGGGAATTCTGAGGAAATTCTCACAAAAGGGATGCAAATGCTTGGGGCAAGGAGGGGATGTGAAACGGGCAGAGTTTCACTATTCTTATGTCTAGATGTGGAATGAGATCCCAACACCTACTTTTATATGGAAAAAGGATGGTTATTTGGTTGGGTGACAGGCTATAAGTGGTGGATTAGTTGGGAAACTACCTAATAGCCCGTAATCTCCACGAATTCCTTGCAAATTTTGCAAGTATACATGGGTTGTAGTGGTGTAGCATGCATACGTACGCGAGATGTAGTGGTGCAAAAAGTGTAAGTATGCGGGTAGTAGTGGAGCAGGGTGCATACATCTTCAAAAAAAAAAAAATTGAAGAGCAACTCAGTGATGGCTTAGAAAAAAATGCAAGTAAGAGGGCCAAAGGCAGGTATGCATGTGTAGAGAAATTTAGGGTTATAACGTTATGGAATCTTGGTATCCTTTTCTGTACTCATATGATTCCATTGACCACAAATCATCATTTTCCTACATAAAATTATCATTTGCATCCATAAATTGATCATGTTCTTCTAAGGTTAAGAACACATTTATTTCAGTATCATCACAACAATGTATATTGTCTTCAAGAAATTCATCAAAATTTTCATTCACATAGTTATTTTAAAAGGGGGGTTTTGTTTTTTAATCACCTTGATTTATCTGGTCTCTTTGTCTGATCTGTGGGACTGGTGCTCTTCTGAAATTTTTATTTCTGGGTTGAAAATTAGCTTGGTCTCTAGTGGTAAGCTAGTTGTTATCCAAGGACAACTTTTCCATGAACCTTTCCATAGTTTTCATCATTAAGCCAAAATTTTCATCTGTTGAGTGGGAAGTTGAAGGTTGAGCCTCTCCTTGAAGATTTTTCATATCAACTTTAGAATTATATTTGATCTTTCCTAATGCCATCAGATTCACCTCTACTTCAATAACATCATTCATCATGTCATCTGGTGCGGTAGATCTCCTTTCCCTCAACAACAAGGCAAAGTCACTGTCAAAAGATTCAGCATAACGGAGTTGGGAAGCTCTAGGAGGGGGTTTAACTTCAGTTGGGATTGAATTATAGACCCTCATGAATCTGATTGAAAATTCTTGCACTATCTAACTGGGTGATCGTTTTATGTTATTGTATTGAGTTAACAATTGCAAGGGGTTTTTCTTATCTCCCCATATTGCAAGGAATATTGTTTCAAAGGATGAAAAATCAAGGATGTTTGTTGCAGGAAGAGATTTGAACCATTTTGTGACATTACCTGAAAGACTTTGTGCAAACAATCTTAGTTTTACATCTTCATCATCTACCTCCTCTAGGTCAACAAAGTCATTAAACCAATCTAAGTGTTTTCAGGATGAAGCATTTTCTTCAACATCATATGATTTAATTCTTTGGGAATAATTATGAGGTAAATCATGTAATTGGGCTGGTTGAACAATCTGATTGGGAATTGCAACAATTTGAATGGGGATAGTAGGAATCAGAGATTGGAATTTCTTATCAACAAACAAAAATTCATTCAAGTTGGATTTTGATTGAGATCTAAACAAAGTTTGTTCAAATTTTATGTCAAAATCAAGGTCATCAATGATTTTGATTCCATCCTTGGGTAATGATAGATTTATGTCCAGGAAATAAAATGAGTCAATCACCCTTTCTTTTCTTTTATGTAAGAGTTTCTTAGGATCATACACATATGCTATAGGTTTTGGATCAAAGTTTCTTCTAGTGTAGATATTTTTGGGAGCTAGGATTTCTTAATGAAGTTAATTTTTTGCTACTGATCTTACAAAATGAAGTCGCCAGGGTAAATGATTTTCAGCCAATAAAAAATGTTTGAATCGTTGTTACCCTTAGAAATCAAATATGAAGCTTTAGTCATTATTTCCTAGGGAAAATTTTCAATTTTATCCCTGCAAATGATGCCAAGATGTTAGCATTCTGTGATTTGCCTAGGATGAGGAGGCAACTCACAAAGGTAACCTACAAACCAAATTTAAGACTAGAAACTTGCCCTTCCAATCTAGAGAGGGCTCTCTTTGAGTCTTGATCTCTAATAGATAGATTGTTTTTGAACTGATGGCTAGGTTTAAATGATTGAAGTAGTTGTTTCATGTTTTGTTGGAAATAAGGTATGGTATCTCTTGGGCTATGGAGTCAACCCATGAAAACGAACGAAATGAATGTATGGTAGGTAGTGTTAGCACCAGAAGTCACCTCTAGATTGCGTTAGAGGTAAGCCTGATACCCATCAGTTTGTATGTCATAGTAAATAGTTTTAAAGGGTGGTCTAATGGATGTAGTCTCAATATTATATCGCTTTAACTCAGAATCCTAGACCATGCAATGCATAGGTAATTGAGGTCTTGATCTAAATTCAGACAGTAGGTTGTAGTAAAAGGGTGAGTAGGGGGGAGAACTGATGAGGAGATGTAAGGGCCTACTATGGACATCTAGTCTTCCAATAGCCTAAGGAAGAAAATGTTCAAGAACGAGATCCTCTTGGACCCAAAGATTCATAAACCAAGATATGGCTAAAATACATAGTTACAACAACACGATGATCAAAACTACATCATAATTCTACTATAACAGCTTGACTAGATCCTCCATGCCTGAGCTACTCAGTATAAGAGGGGAAAAGATAACATGAGAAAATGACTAAAACTGGTGAAAATATTGCAGTGATCAAACCTTCATCACAACAACATCACAACCCTCGACTAGATCCTCCAATTTTGAGTGTCTTAACATAGTGTTTATAGAGAGATGGAAAGAAGTTGTCTTTCATTAAACAAGAAGTCTCAAATACATGTACATAACCAAAAAACCAGAAGCTTCATTAAAACTTTACTAGAAGGAGTGTAGCTCTACCATCGACCCTTACAATATATCAAAACTGAGTATTTATACTCAAAACAAAATCATAGAATCATATCCGAGTAGCATCATTGAAGGCATTATGTCTGCATGCTTCCTGACAGACTATGCATGGAGTCTCTGTCCAAACGTAAACCTCTATCATATGAAAATGAGCCACAGAACATACATGTTGATGAGTCGACTAACTGACAGTCCTTTCTTGTGCTTTCTATTAATGGCAGAAACAACATTCAACCACCACCAACCAACCTTAATAACTTCTTCATTGGGATCGGGGAAGGCTCAAGTCAATTATGCACCTGTAAGACATGGCAGCCTCAAAATTCTCCATCTGGATTTGAGATGGATGCTTACGGGGAAGCTTGACGGCATATGTGGTTGTTGACGAAGTGATTGGCGCACTCGGTATGGAGTAGTGGACATGATATGGCTAAGTGGATAGATGTGGATGGACAAGGAGACTGAGGATGGCATGGGGGCCAAACAAGCAGGGGTTGAGGTGTAATGGGATGGAAGTGATGTGGAGCGAGGTGGCACAAGTGGTGGGATATGAGAAAGGGATAGCTACCGACAGGACGATGAGTGGAAGACAGATGGAGGGAGCAAAAATTATGAGGGGTGGCCACTTGTTGGCTTGGGATAGGACACCATGTGCACATGCGCATATCCGGGTTGCGGAAAGTGGTTTGGAACTTCCTCGCTTTTGGGCCCAATGTGCATCTTTGGATGACACATAGCACCTTCACAAACCATAGTTGTTTTCCCCGACCTGCTCTACCATTTTTATCCTATGCACATGTTGAGGCCCCAATATGGCCATTGACTATTGATCTGGGGCACTTAGCTCTCGACCACCCAGATTTGTGCGTGTCCTATCATATCACGCCAAAACGTCTCATCACTCCTCTGACTTAGGATACAAGCCAAATTGTGGGTTTTTTGCCCATTTTCTTCCATTCCTTCACCAAGGGACCAACTTCTTAGGAAAACAACCCCCCGCCCCCTTTACAAATTAATGTGATAACATTAGGCTCCATGGGGGATGGCTTGCTCCCTGTGAGATGCCAAGAACTCTTCTGCAATTCTAGTTCCTTACAGTTGGGCTATGGAGTCACCTATAAAACCGATAAATAAAATAAAAACAATATTTACAAAAACATGGGAGCCATTTGTGGCTTAAATAAAGAACTTTTTGAGAAAATGGCCATTTATAGGGCCACTGAAAACTTGATCTCCCTCCAAATTATGCAACCTGTATGTATTATTTGGATATATCTTAGAGATTTTGAAGGGTGTGATCCACAGGGATTCAAACTTGTTGTGCTTTCCACTGTCCTTGTTTGGCGCAATCCACAGGAGAAAAGCATCGGAGCGCAACTCGGAGCGTGCGGGGACAAACGTCGATAAAGAGGTAATTCTCTTCTCCTTCCTTCTCATGTGTTAGTTTAGATAGATTTGAAAGGAAGTTAGTGTCCATGTTAAGCATTTTCTATCTTAGAGTTAGGGTCAAGCTCTTAGAGGCAATCTACCTGTCCGCAGGGAGATTTTCCTACAATGGAAACTGGCAACTCTACTAGGGAGATAGCCTCAAATCGAAATTTCTTGTTTTGATTTCTCCTCATTGACCTTTTTTTACCCCTTTATTGTTTCAGACCCAGTTCACTCCTCTTTTGATTGGTTTCATGAGTTGATTGGCTCCTTATCCCATCATACTCAGCATAGTTGTCGAGTTTGAATTGCAATTTTTTGAATTTTTTGACATTTTTGGGAGTTTTTGAACCTGGCGCCCCTGTCCTTGTGTTAATAGAGCGCCAGCACTCCCCCATAGCCTTACACAAAGCGCCATCCCTCTTTTGGCCAAAAACCTTCCAGAATTGCCTTTTTCAGGGTTTTTCTCTGTGCCTCTCTTGCTGGGTCACCTAGTGAGACAATCTTTCTTCTTTCTAACTTGGATATCTGTCTTTTGCTTGAAGAAAAAACATCTTACTATTTGGATTTCGTAACCTTCTTCACTATTGTTGCTGATCTTTTCTATTATTTGGAATTTGAAACCCATGCATTGTTTTTCTCTCCTCATTAACTGAACGAAAAACTCCGGTGAAGGTCATCAAAGGCCTACAAATCCTTCCATTTTGATTTTGGTTAAAGATCATTGTTCTTCGACTTTGTCTTTTGGGTGTGAAGTTTGTTTTCTCTTTGATTGCTTCTTTTCTTTCGGTTTTTCGCTTTGATTACGATGAGAGGGTGTATTGTTTGTATGATTCTTGCTTGTATTGGTCTGATTTTCATTCGTCCAAGAAAGATAATTAGCAAGATGAGCCTTGTTTTGAATTAATCATTATTCATATGAAAACAATAAAAAATATCTTCAAGATTGATTGTGCATGTTAGAAGGCATCTAAAAAGTTTTAGCATCACATCAGGATTTGATTGAGAAATTGTTTGAGGACATTCCTTATTAGTGCTTGTTAGTGAAAAGAACTCTCTCTCTCCCTTAGATAGATGTTCATCGAAAAGAAATGAATGCTTATCATCTCTGATACATTTTTGGGACTGAGTCATAATTCCATTTGTTTCACTTCCATGCACCCCTTTTGAGTAAAGAACAACTATAAAATGAACGCTAATTAAAAGTTATCTAGAACTTTTTCTTTTCTAGGACCCTCCACCAACAATAGAATAGGCTTAGTACTTTGGATTAGCCTATGAGCATAGCTCTCCAAAGTTTTCAAAACAAACAGTAGCATCCTGAGTTAGGGAGAGTCAAATCCAATCATCGTATAAGTCTGCCTGGGATCCCCATCTCACACAGGGGTTACGCACGAGGTCGCATTCGGGTGAGCTATGGGGACTAACCCTCCATGGTTGAACTGATTGTGGTGGTTAGATCATATTATGGGGGTCACTTCGAGGTAAATCCATAATTACTGCGTGGAAGCCTTTTAGTTGATTTCGGGCTCGATACCCTGCCCGTACGTTCTGATCGGACTGACGACTGTTCCCGCCCAGGGGCTGACTGCGAATTGGTAACCTTAGTGGCAATAATCTTTAGGGTCTTACACAAGGTGACAGTGACGGGAAGTCTCACTGTACCTGGAACAGACATTGGTCAAGCTCACTCGGGCTCCTTGGAGGGTAGATCCACAATTACTGCCTGGAAGCTTGCACCAAGGCATAAGTCCGTTAAGCAAGTCGCCATTGTAACTGTTCCACCCTATCCCCACCCCTTCTGGACTTGATCATGTGACGTTTCATTTCATCACCAACTAGTATGGTCATCAAAAGAAGGTCCTGTTTGCTTGGCTGTGATTCTTAGATTTTCATTAGTGTATGTTGTTTCTTTTCGGTAGTTGGCCATAGATCTTTTTCGCCGACTCTTTTTTGCCAACAACGACCCTCCACGACGCTCGTGGAGGCTACAGGGAATTCCTCCAGAAAATATGGAAGGAAACACCCCTTTACCCCCTCATTCTACGGAGGAATCTCCTCAACAGAGCGAGGTCCAAAATACTACAAATTCCCAGGAAGAAGTTCCCACTCCTTGGGCGAATTTTCGAATTGTTTCAGAATCTCCGGAAGCTTACCATATTCCGGAGGGATATGAACGATGTATCCTACATCTGAATTCCACTGGTGAATTTGTCATCGTCAATCCTTCTGAAATTTCGGCTGGGTCTCATCAAAAAACCTTAGCCAATGACCCTTTTTGGACCATAGACATTGTTCGGAGTCCACCATGTCTGGTACGAGATCTTTATGGAACTGGAGAAGGTGTCGACGTACCTTTTTCCTACACCGTACCCCTAAATCATTTTACCAGTACCACTACTTTTACAACCACACCACCCGTTGGTCTGAACATACCGTCCGTTGGCCCAAGGTCTACTATTCCCCTCCAGACGGCTCATTCTACGATGGCCCCTCACATTCCGACTATTCCCGCTGGTAATGCAGTAGTCAATCAAGATGTGATTGACACACCTATAACACCAAGACCTACACTCCCTTTTGGATTCATGGCATTGAATGCTTCCACTACTTCCACTGCCCAAACTACTACCACCCAAGTTATAACAGGAAGTTCCATACCTATAAAACAACCCGGAGGGACCGGTCTTGGTGGTCCTAATCCGCTCGGCGACACCGGTCAGTCTTCTACGTCTGTATTTCAAATTCTGGGAAATCTACCTCAAGCTGGGGGGGCATCCTCCCATCGAAGGAAAATATCCATTCGGGGGGCACCCTGATGCTGGGGGGCAACCTCAATCTGGAGTCCACCATCAACCGCACAGACAAAATGTGTCCGCCGCACCCAATCCGTGGAACGTCCTTTTTCAAGGAAACCCACAGTCCTTGGCAGGAAAAAATACTCAGACTCCGAAACAACCCCCTTATGGACAAATGCCAAACCCAACCTATAACCCGCAAAACCCATCCGGTTATCCTCCGCTCACACATGCTTCTCAAAACACCTCAAATCTTGTGTACTCTGGTCAAAACCAACCTCACATGAGAGGGCCCACTAGTTATAATTATCCACATAACCCAGTAATGGGCCCCAGTGGTGTCCCTCTGCCACACCAACATTACCCACAGATTAACCAACAACTACCTTTTCTGGCTACCCTGGACCTTCCAGATTTGTCCCGGTTAACGAATGATCCTATTTATCATTCTCTAGTTTGGCCAACTATTCTAGCTAAACTTCCTTCTGACATCCCAAAATTTGACTGAAAGTCTGGAGAAGACCCAAAAAACCATGTGATGACATTCCATTTGTGGTGTTCATCCAACTCTCTCACGGATGATTCTATCCGTTTGCGTCTTTTCCAACGAACACTTATGGGTTCCACAGCGAAATGGTATATTGAATTACCACGCGCATCTTTCCACGATTTCAACTCCCTCGCCATGTCCTTCCTCACGCACTTCCAACTACCCATTCGATACGAGAAGGGTACCGAACTATTAACCTCCCTTCGTCAGACAACTTCCATACATATCTCCGATCATATCCATGAATGGAGACGACGATGAAGGCTAATAAAAGCGGTCATTCCTGACCAATTGTTAGCAGAATGGTTCACGATATCATTGTTACCCCAGATCACTCGTGATGTTTCCATGGGTGGCATAGTCACCGAGGAAGAAGCCATTGCCCGAGATCAGTACTTAGAATTAGTCTATTCACAATCCGATACTCTGTATGAGTTGATACCGAATGCTACCCGTGCCACTAACGATCCATCCAAACCATCATCTGCATCCCACACGGATGGAGTTATTGGCTCTGTCAAAACCCAATCTACGACCCAGTCAACTGGAACAATTCAACGACTCACTTCATCAGCCGCTCCCAGCCCGACTGCACCCTCTTCTACCCCCCACCAAACTCAGGTCTTTGATGTGAATGCGGTCCAATCAACCCCTTCACAATAGCTTGGGGGCAAGAAAAAAGTGAAAAATAAACTAAAGAAAAACAATAACAATGAACAACCCAAAACCCAAACACAAACCCCTGCTACTGGAAAAAAACCACAATGAAAACCGAAATTCCCATGTCTCATTTGTGGCGATGATCACTACAGTCGAGACTGCCCACATCGCGATGAAGTGGCCAAAATTTTCAAGGGAAATTCACAACCCGCTGTGCTTACTCAGCCGTTTCCACAACAATAATATTTGGTTGCACAAACCCCCACGCCGAGGGGTAGTTCCAACAAACCCCATGATGAGGCCTCAACAAGTGCCCACATTTACATGTTTAACGGGGTTAATTTAACTACTCGCTCTGCGACATATGACACGCCAGTTAAACCTGATAAGTCGAAGATTGCTAACGGTTCTCCGTCGGACCCATTGCCATCCTCTGCTAATC
Organism: Picea glauca; assembly: GCA_000966675.3. NCBI lineage: Eukaryota > Viridiplantae > Streptophyta > Pinopsida > Pinales > Pinaceae > Picea > Picea glauca. Next base: position 640,610 of record JZKD02S2357433.1, on the reverse strand, counting down.
CTCCATCTGTTAGCCCTCCATCTGGGCCTCTCCAGATGGAGAAATTGTCTTTTGACTCCATCTTATGCCCTCCTAAGAGCACCATCTGGAAATCTACTTTCAATCCTAACTCACGGGCTGCCCAAAATTACAATATTGTAGAAGATTTGGCCCAAGCACCGTGTGCTATGTCCGCCTTGGAAGTTCTACAACACTGTCCCAGCCAACGTAGAATGCTCTTAGCAGCTATCGGTGCTTTTGATCCCGAGTCATCAAACAACCTCATGTTTAATCTAGACGACCATCAACCACGACTCTCCCACCTGCTAGCTTTCCAAATCGATGTTGTTGTTCACAATCAACAAATCCACCGAACTATCCTGGATGAGGGAGCCTCTACCTGTGTCATGTCTCTAGCCTATTGGAAAGGCTTGAAATCACCTGCCCTTAACAAATCCCCTACGATGTTACGCACTTTCGATGGATGAGCTTTTCATCCTCACGGATTATTGCAATCCTTAGCTGTTCAGTTGGGCGGAAAAAATGTTACCGTTGACGTTGAGGTGGCCAATGCTCCCCTCGACTACAACCTATTACTCAGAAGAAGTTGGTTCTACGCTATGACTGCAGTCGCCTCGTCGGTGCTTCGATGTGTACAATTCCCCCATCAAGGAAAAATTTTCACCGTCGATCAGCTTGATTTCTGTACACCCGACGCTCGCATCCCTGCCACCAACAACATTCCTTTTTTGGGAGACCATGCAATTACATATGAAAGCATTGGTGTTGGCTTATTGAAAGATTCTATCCTTATGGGTACTTTCCCTACACCACTTCCACCTACTGCACATCATATTTTCATTGTCAATATGGTCTCAACTATGCCTTATCAATCCTTGGAATCATCTAACCCTTGGATTGTACCTAGTCCTTTGGAATTCGATGTGCTCAGTGACACTATGCCACTCAGCCCAGCCGAAGCCGCATATGTAGCTATCCAATCTGCCTATCCCTCTTCCAACAATTCACATTCATTGGCATCCGATGCCTTTTTGATGCCCTCATGGTTGGATTCCCTATCATCTGTCGTCGATTACATTTCCCACATTTTCCCTTCGGACAAATTGATTATGGAAATGCTCAGCATCGACGACTTACCTTGGGATGATAACCATCATCGATCCTCTTTTCTTCCACCATTGGAAGAAGTTCGTGGAGACACACACTCTATCTTCCCGTTTGATGTTACCCATTCTCCGCAGTATCCTATCCTCACACAAGATACTCTCTTTGAGGGGACCATGAGTAACATCTCTACTATGATCACGATCGACATTTTGATCAAAGAAGGTGTCGTGGAAAACATTAATCTAGGTGCTAATTGCACACCCGACGAAGTGGTCTCTTACACCGCTTTGTTTAAAGAATTATGCGATGTCTTCGCATGGAGCTATGAGGAAATGCTAGGGATTGACCCTTCAATCATCGTACATGAAATCAAAACTTACCCTGACACAAAACCGGTTCGATAGAAACTTCGCTCGGTTCATCCCAAGAAAATCGCAGCTATAAAGGCGGAGGTTGAAAAAATTCTAAAATCTGGCTTCATTTATCCCGTCCCTTTAACCGAATGGGTTTCCAACCTTGTTCCAGTTGCCAAGAAACAAGGGACCATCTGTGTTTACGTGGATTATCGAGATCTCAACAAAGTTTGTCCCAAGGACAACTAACCTATTCCCTTCATCGATCAAATCATCGACAATTGCACAGGGAGTGTAATCTTCTCTTTCATGGATGGCTTTTCTGGATATAACCAAATTGAAATCTTGCCTGTGGATCAACACAAGACAACCTTCATCTGCCCTTGGGGTACTTTCGCCTACCAAAAGCTACCTTTTGGCCTTAAAAATGCTGGTGGTACTTTCCAGCGAGCCATGTCATATGCTTTTCATGACATCAAACATATAGTAGAACCGTATCTCAACGATATACCCGCCCATTCGCTAAATCGATCTGATCACATTGATCATTTACGGACGATTTTTCTTCGATGTAGGTTCTATCATATTTGTCTGAACCCGCACAAATGTATTTTCGTTGTTGAATCCGGTCGACTCCTCGGTTTCATTGTCTCCAAAGACGGGATCAGGGTGGATCCCTTAAAGATCAAGGCCATCTTAGCCTTACCCCCACCTACCAATCTAACCCAACTCCAGAGTTTGCAAGGCAAAGCAAACTTTCTTCGTCGTTTCATCTGCAAATATGCTGAGATCACTAAAGGATTTATGCGATTACTACAAAAGAACATCCCTTTCATCTGGGATGCAACCGCCCAACAGTCATTCGATGCTCTCAAGCATGCTTTGACCCACACACCTTTGTTACATCCTCCTGAATATAAAAAGGATTATATCCTTTACTTGGCCGCTTCTACTTCCACCATTATGATGGTGTTAGTTCAAGAAGATCCTAACAGCGAAGAACATGTGATTTATTATCTGAGCAAGAGTTTATCTAGACCCAAACTCAAATATTTGCATGTTGAGAAACTGGCTCTGGCAGCCGTCATCGCTGTCCAAAGGTTCCGCCACTACATATTATTACGCACCACCATGGTAATCGCAGATTCCAACCCTATGTACCACGTCTTGACACGTCAAGTACTTGGGGGAAAATATTCAAAATGGATCGTTATTCTTCAAGAATTCGATCTGGAGTTTACAAAGGCCAAAGCCAAAACATCCCTGGTGTTTGTCGAGCTCATCTGCGCTCTCCCTCGTGCCGATGAAAACATTGAACCTAGAGATTCTCTTCTCGATGAATCTCTCTTCCTCATCAACACCTCTGATCCTTGGTATGGAGACATTCTCCTCTACCTTCAAACCCAACGTTTTCAGCCCAACATCTCTCGCGAAGAGCATCGACGCATTCATCGCCACGCTTGTCGTTATCTCATCATCGGTGACACCTTATATCACCGGGGTATTGACACCATTCTTCGGCAATGTCTGATTCACGAGGAGGCTGAATGCATTTTGAATGATTTTCACCTTGGCGCCTGTGGCGGTCACCTTTCCGGGATGGCCATAACCCAAAAAATCCTACATGCCGGCTACTTTTGGCCCTCGATTTTTAAAGATTGCATCGAGGCTGTCAAAAAATGCCCACCCTGCCAAATATTTAAGAAGAAGGCACGCACCCACCCCATTGCGCTGCACCCTATTATCGCCATCGGCCCCTTTGCCAAATGGGGCATTGATTTCATGTAGTGTAAGCCTACCTCAGCTGGGGGGCACGGTTACATCATCATCGCTGTCGATTACTTCACCAAATGGGCTGAGGCTATGCCTACCTTCCTGAATGATGATTGTACTATAGCTCTATTCCTCTTCAACCACATCATAACTCATTTTGGTGTACCACGTGCCATTGTCACTGACCATGGTGCACACTTCAAAAACCATATGATGAGCAAGTTACATGTCAAATTGGGTTTTCGCCATGAAAACTCATCCCCTTACTACCCTCAAGCGAATGGACAAGTTGAGGCTATCAACAAAGTCCTAAAAACCATGATCCAACGCATGGTAGGGGAAAACAAGACATCATGGCATTTATAACTATTCTTCTCTCTCTCGGCCTATCGCACTTCTGTGAAAACTTCAACTAGATTCACTCCTTTCCAGTTGGTCTATGGCATTGAAGCCGTCCTACCAATCGAGTGTGAGATTCCATCACTCAAACTAAAAATCGAACTCTTGCCCAACACTTCTGCTGAAGAAGAACGATTCTTGTATCTATCCAAATTGGACGAAACACGTCGCGATGTTGTTCTCACTAATGAGGCACATCAGAAATGAATGAAGAGTCAATATGACAAATCTGTCCACCCTCGGACTTTTGCAGAAGGAGACTTAGTCCTTGTTTATGACCAAGCTCATGATAAATTAAGGACATGAAAGTTAGAACCTATGTGGCATGGTCCTTACATCGTGAAATGTGTCCTACATAAAGGTGTCTATGAATTAGTTGATCATGATGGAATTTCCCTGGGAGAGCCCCGAAACGGGCTTTACCTTAAAAAGTACTATGCCTAGATCACCTAGCATCTGTACTTGGTACATTATTGTATTTTAGTTTGGTTTGTCTATTTCTTTCACGTGCTCGAGTCTTTACCATTGCCACTCATGACTGTGCCTGTGTTTTCATGCATAGATGACATCTTCCTTTCCTATCTTTTTTGGGTTCGCGGATGGCACTAGCCGACATACCTGGAACATTGCTTTGGCAAAATGGGTTATTTACCAGCTTGACGAGGTGTTGAGTTCAGGAGGCATCTGCTTAGGACCAACAACCAACAATATGGCAGAATATCACGCTGTCATCGGACTGTTGACCCAAGCCTCCTCCCTAGGTATCTCCCGTATCATTGTATACTTAGACTCCCAACTCGTGGTTTATCAACTCAACCATATCTACACTATCCGTAGTCCTATCCTGCTACGTCTACACTTACAAGTTCGTCGTCTAGAACGAATGTTCGATTACATTGAATATAGACACATTCCAAGAGAACTTAATAGTGTTTCAGATTCATTAGCAAATTATATCATGGATCGATATCTTTCCCACATATAAGATTTAAGGAAAGAAAAAGTGTACATTACATGTAAATTAAAACACGTCACAGACATCATCATGTACAAATCATTGGCATCGTAAAAAAATGAAACTGTATATATATATATATATATGGCATGACTGAAATGTTTGTATTACATCAAAAAGTACGTAGGAGAGCAAAATATTGGGTCATTGCACCCATACAATGTTGCCTGACAAGGCATACAAAAATATGATCATCGGAGAGACTCTAATCTCCTCGCACTTCATTGTGCTGTGAGTAACACACTACTGCGTGCACTACGTGCCTCAATAGAGAATTTATATTCTCTGGTACTCCCACAGTGTGCCACTGTAGATGTAAAGGCACTTCTCCCCTCCGCAAAGGAGGAATGCCCATCTTAAGGCCTTGGAGGTTTCTCTCAACCTCCAGGAGACCCATCACTGGTACTGCCAGATCTGTTGCACTCGGAATGCCCCCACAACGTCCTGGCACCGGTACATCATCCGGACACACTGCTCCCTTGTCTGCATGTTGGAAACAGTACATCTGTTAAAATTCTTCTACATACCCAAAAAAAATAAATATATATACATCAAAAACTCTAAAAACAAAAACTAGACAAGGTATGACTCAGTCTCTTACCTGACTCATCCCAGTCTTCCCCCGTGGGAAAAATCAAATCCATGCTCCTGTAGAAGTCTACCTCAGCATAAGGGAAGTCCTCTATCCAAAGATATTGTCGTCTTAGCCAGGCAAAGAAATCGCCAGTGAAATGGAACTCTGACTCCGACACTAGCCTTGGAGACAGACTAGTCCACCTTTCCATCCTCGGTTCATCCATTGGTCGCACCGCCAGTGCTATCTAAGGCTGCATCTGGGGGATGCGCTCTAGGAAAAATGAGACCAAAAATGAGCCATAACCAAACTGCTTCTGCCCAGTCCTGCACCGTGAAATCTGTTCCTTCACATTTCGAAGGAACCCTGCACTCCAGTTGAACAGTGTTGGTTCCAAACACTGAACACCATAAGCCACCTGCAATCTTGATGCCAGATCAGTGCTAGTACTGCCTGTCATGCTCGTGATAGAAAACAGTATAGACCGGAGGGGCAATTCTCGAATATCCTTGATAGGGATTCTTCCCCCTACCAGCCTTGCTCCTGGGATACAATGGCGTGCCAGATACACGTCCACTTGTTCAGGTAGCGCCCTCTGCCTGGAGAACAATATGGGGACCCCTCATTTTGAGAGACCAGTCAAAAAGTACATGTCTTCTAACTCAATGGTTAAAAGTTGTGTGCCAATTTGGAATCCTTTCTCTGCAACATCCCAGAGGCCAATCATATGCTCGAGCAATAAAATCTCTCTCTTCATTTTTTGCAACTTGAAGAGTTTGAGAAAACCACAAGCTCGCAAAGCGGCCTGTGTACGAGGACTCCACAAGGCGACTAAGTCATCCATCTCATGTTCCCTCTCTTTCCACTCAATCATGGTCGTCGAAGTTATCTACAAAACAAAAAAATTAAGAAATCCATTATTTCCACGTTTTGGCAATTTCGACAATTTTTATAAGTAATTTAAAACATGAAATGAGTTGCCCACATCATTTAAAAGTAACCACACACTCTTTTATAGCTACGACACCCTCCCTAACCATTCAACATTCATCAAATAACAATGAAAATGTTTTAAAAATTCAAAACAACTTTGGGGGCTGCGTGGGCACATGGGAAGATCTTTTATGGGCTCTTTTACCAAAAATGACCTGTCTAATTGACAACAGGGGCATTTAAATCTTAGCCATCCTTTTCTAAAAAAAATTTGTAAAAGAATTCCCCTTTTTCCATTAGTTTTTAAAAGAGGCCGATTTGGTTCTATTTGGGGTGACTTAGAGCTTCATGTTTTAATTAAATAATGCTATTAAAATAAATATGAAACCATGTGTTTGAAAGAGAAAGAGATGGACACCTACCTGGTCCAAACAACAAGAAAAATGGTGAACCATAGCTCCGACAACGAGCAAAACAAGATCCACTTCAAAATGAGATTCTCCACTACTCCAAAATCTGAGCTAGATGCTTATGGGGAAGCCTGACGACAGACGTGGATGCTAACGAAGTGATTGGTGCACTCGGTATGGAGTAGTGGATGGGAGATGTTCGGGTGGATAGTTGTGGATGGACGAGGAGATTGAGGATAGTGTGGGGGGCACAAAAGCGGGAGTTAAGGTGTAATGGGATGGAAGTGATGTGGAGCAAGGTGGCATAGGTGGTGGGAGATGAGAAAGCGACAGGTAATGACAGGACGGTGAGTGGAAGATAGATGGAGGGAGTGGAAGTGATGAGGGGAGGCCACTTGTTGGTCCGGGATAGGACACCATGTGCATATGTGCATATCAGGGATGTAGAAAGTGGTTTCAAAATTCCTTGCTTTTGGGCCCGATGCGCGTCTTTGGCTGACACGTAACACCTTCACAAACCACGACTGTTTTCCCCAGCTTGCTCTACCCTTTATATCCTGTGTGCATGTTGAGGCCCCGATATGGCCATCAATCGTTGATCTAGGGCGCTTAGCTCTCGACTGCCCAGATTTGTTCGCATCTTATCATGTTGTGCCAAAACATATCATCACTCCTCTAACTTAGGAGATAAGACAAATTGTGGGTTTTTTGCCCATTTTCTTCCATTCCTTTGCCAAGGGACCAACTTCTTAGGAAAACAACCTACCGCCCCCTTTACAAATTAATGTGATAACAGGTAGAAATTTCCATAGGAACAAAGGCTAATTTAGGTTATGAAATCTCAATTTTGAGTTTGGTTTTGTAGGGTGGAAGAGGAAAAGAAACATACAACAGAGTCAGAGCACCATGAAAGATGAATTTTGACCTAGTTAAGAAGAGAAACAAAGTTTAAATCACTTGAGTCTAAAGCACCATTAAATGAATTCTATACCATTTAATTATCCAATTTAACAGAATAAAATGAAGATGAAAGTAAGGACACAAGAAGTACATACAAAGATAAGAATACTAACTTCGTACCACCACCATTAGAATCTTTTTCGTAAAAAGTTCAGGACTTCTGCATTTGTATTTTGTTCAGATTTAGAGAATATTACAATAAGGATCAAAATGATTATACTTTCTAACAATGTGCCCCTCTTTACATCAATGTGATCAAATATATATAAACCTACTACCACACTAGGCTATAAGGGGTCGAACTACTGATGCGTACAATGGTGGATCTGGTTACATTGAAAGAGAACAACTCCTAAACAACTTAATAAAAATAGTAATTTTGTTTTGACCATCTTTAATGCTAAACAAAAAATACTTTAAAATCATAGATCTTGATTAAAATTCTAATGTGTTGTTGTGATGAGTCACCAAGTATATATGACAACCACTCTAAGGCATCCCATGCGATCTTGAGAAACTCTGCCACCTTTGCGTAGAAAACTGGAACTACTGATGTGCAAGTGATACCTACATCATTTGCGTAGAAAATTCCATTTTGTTGTAATTCGTGTAGATCCAGGTGGTAGCAAGTGATTGAGGACCTGTGTTTGCCTCAAAAATCATATGCCAATCATCTCCTGTTGTTCATGCTAGTCATGTGTGCCTACAACATTTGCGTAGAAAAAATCTCGCTATGCAAGTTCTGTGTTTGTCAATTTATCAGTCAGAACAACAACTATGCCCAAAAATGTTTTATGTTGTCACCCTTGTGAAAACCTTTCTCCAACATCCAATGTATTCTTCCCATAAATTTTATTATATGGAAAAAAAACTTGAGATGATCACATAACCAAAAAGATAAAAATGTGAATATCTCTGCTACTTATGCAAGTAGTTCTAGCCTCCTTCTGGCTTCATCATTCAATTTCATCTTTTTTCTAAGATACATGTTTTCCTTCCTTAATGTTAAGTTTTGTATCTTCAAATTTCGCACTTTCTTAAACATGGTGGCATTTCTTTTCAATTTTGATTGGGCATTGGAAAGTGTTACACATGCATTATCTTTGGATGGTTTTCATTCCTTAAAGTGTTTCATGATTATGTCCTCTGATTTCCTCTTTTATTCCTTGAGCTGGATGATTTCATTTTGAGCTTCCCTTAACTACTTATTTATCCATCTTACATTCTTTTCTCCTTTTGTGAGTGAAGTAGGAGGTCTTTCACTTGCTGCAAGATTTCTGTGTATCTTTGAACTCTTCTTCCTAGCTGAGGATCTTGCCAGAGGTGTTGTAGGCTTGGATAAAAATATGGTCTCAAGAATTTGTACGACCTCATTCCCCTTTGACCTTTCATTCTTGGGCTCTGCCTTGTTTTGTGCTATTTGTTCCTCAAAATCCTTCTCATCTAGCTTCCTTTTCAATTCTCCTCTCTCTTGGTAAAACTAAGCTATAACATGTTGAGCTTCCTTGATTTGTTGCTATATCTACCTAACCTCTGAACCTTTCTCCCTTGAATTTACCTGCTCTTCATCCATCTCTTGAGCTACAAATTCTACAAACTAAGTATGCATTGTAGGTGTGGGAATCCCCCTAGCATCCGACCTTATGGTTGGTCTACTGGGTTTTTGTGTCTCCTTTGGCTCATCAGTGAATTGTAGCCTCCTACCCTTCTTTAGAACTGGTTGGCTTGGTGATGATCCCTCAACCTCTTTTCCTTTTCCCTTTTCTGCAACACTTCTTCCTTTTTCACTTGAGCCGTTAGAGGCCAATCGTTTAGCAGAGAAGGGGTATCTCCTTTGGGATCCAGGGAAATATTTGTTGAGGTTAAGAAGGAATCCCAATCCTTGTTTAGATTTATTGTATCCTCAACCACTAACAACTTCACCAAGGAGAAATGGAGCATGCTTCTTTTAATCCGGCCATCCCTAGCTTGGACTTTGTCTACCATTTTTTGTAGGCTTCTATACAGGTAAAAGGGTAAGTTTAGGGGGATTTTCCATATGAAATGAATGAGGATATTTATTTGGTACTGATATACCCTGTCAAACCTACCCTCACAAGTAAAATATCTATGTATTACTCTCAACAAATTCTCATAGAGTTCAAAACATACTCCCTGGGGATAGTGGCACCAATCTTCCGCTTTCTATACTAAGGGTTGAGGAAATCAATATAAAACATAGGCTCCATAGGCATACCTTTAATCCATTTCTCTCCTTGTATGGGAATCTTTGTGGGAGCTGATATGTCTCTTTTGATACTGGAAAGGTGACCCCTGCAATGACTGTATTGACACCATTAAATTTGAGGGAGAAATCCTTGGTCAATGACATGTTATACCCCTGGATTATTTCAAAAAATATCATACACCCATCTTTGACAAAAGACACCCTATATGCAGGGTTTGCATTTACTAGAGTCATCTCTTAGGGTTCATATCTCAACATATTTCCTCCTTTGTATTTCTTCTTTTCCTGTGATGTCATCTTTGCAAGGTAAATTTCAAACTGTTCAAATAAAATATATCTTGAAATTCAGAAGGAAATATTTATGTAGCAAATGATACTGCACACGGTTCGTGTAGTGAGGGATCATGCATAGGATTTGCGTAGAAAACAATAGATTTTGTGTAGCAGAGGATACTTGGAGCTTGATCTAGAGGGAAAATGCCAAATCGTAGGTCGAGGATGCATGGAAATGGATAAAAGGTGGTGAATAAGCATGTATGAATTGATAGGGAGAGGTTTTGAGAGGGAAAGTACCCATTTGATGTGATAAGACCTTTAAAATCATTTAAGTGACTTGCGCAACAAGAAAATTTTTTGAGTTTCCAAGGTACAAATGACATGAGGACCATCACCACTTTTACTAACTTAATCACATGTGATTATGTTTATTGATATGCTTTGACAAGATCTTCCCTCCTAGACTTATGACTTGATTTTGAGATAACATTTCCCACTTTGTGAAGTCATTTTAAAATCAAAACGAAGGACCATACAAAGTATTTCATGATGATAAACATCCTATGGAACTTTAATAACCTCTTCACCTTCATAATATGCAATGACGTATACAAACCATTTGACTCAGACTTATGACCTAACTCTCATTGACATGCACCTTATCTTTTGATTTTATCAATAACCTTCACAAAAACACACTCACTATGACTCATTTAGGAATTCCTTGGTCTTCCCAAGACCAAGGCATGACTCTGAAAACTCTGGAAAAACCTATAACTCTACCCTAAAAATAATGATGTTAACAGGAGGAAACCCTGTAGGTTCATGAAATAGCTCATCATATTTAGAAATAATATTTACCGATTCCTTATTATGACCCGGATCACAATTTGAAAAAGCATATGATACATCTTTATCTTTTTTCTTCACTATGACGAGAACAAAATATTTACTAGCATTTACAAGTCTTTTCATTTTTCCAATGCTCACTAATGAAACATTAGTTTTAATATGGTTAGCTCTAACAATATATTCAATCCCATATTTGAAAAGGTGATACTTTTTCTCCTCATGACATTATATGGATTTCCTATCAAATAAGTATGGACTACCCAAGACAATACCACAAATGTCAAATACCACAAATGTCAAATGGGACTATGTCCAACTCAACCTCACCAATGAACTTGGAAGTAATTACAAATATGGTTTTACATTGTTTAGTTACTTGCAATTTAGCATCCTCACTCACCCAACCCAATGGATATGCTTTCACAAGAGGTGTGGTATTTAAACCCAAGTTATTAACAATTTCTTTAGAAATTAAATTTACTTGAGATCCATTGCCAAACAAAGTATCTATCTTTGTACGCTTTGCTACGACTCTTATATGAAAAATCCCAGATTAGCAATAGCTAGCAAAGTGCAAGTGAGAGACAACTCAGTGCACTAGCGCGCATTTTGAAGTGATAATTTTGAATTTATGGAGGCGTATCATGCAAACATATGAAAAGATTGTACAGATTCGATGCTTTGATCTTGTTTGTTTGTCATAAAAAAATGTTGTAATAAATCCTTAGTAGTTGAAATATTTTATTTTGATAGGATAGCACTAAGGTAGCTTCGAGGGAAATCTCAAAGCGCTTATGTTACATAAGTAAATTTATTGCTTCCCAAAGGAGGCTGATGATGGTGGTTGTTGATAGTTGTTGCCATTGTAGCTGAGAGTTGTAGAGTTGCTAAAGAGAATTGTATGAATCCATGTACATATCAGTTGAATGAATATAACAAAGGAGCATTCTTCCTAATGTTTGGTGTTGTTGTATCTATCTGCATGAATGAATGGTAGGATTTCTGCAAATTTGCAATTCTCTGTTATTTCTTATTCTTATGTTATGAATGGCGGCATATTAAGCAACTCGTGATCTGAAATGAAGTTGCAAGTATTCCTCACTGAAACGAAGATGCGAGTGCTTCCTACTTGAAGGAGGATGGGATGATGCGATAGAGGTTGCAAGTCCTCTCTCTACGTAAAGGAGATGATGGACTCACCGTGTTGTCTTGTGCAATATTTTTCCAAAATTGAAAATATTGCCCACGCCTTTTATGTGCCTTCTGTTGCAGAAAATACTATCGCATTGGGTTAATACTAATTTATGAATATTATAATGGGTATTGTATATGCTTATGTTGGATATGCTACCCCTGTTTCCAATTTACCTATCCCAATATTTATTCTACACGTAATTACATTTTGTTGCAACTCTTGCTGTGGCTACACGTTTTTATCCGAATCTCGGAATCTCTTCTGCCAGTTGATAGACATATTTCTATCTGAATCTCTGCATCTCTTCTCCTTGGTTTCTCTGCATCTCTTCGCCTTAGTGAAAATGATATTCGATTTGTGAAGAATTATGAATCTCATTCACCGAGTCATGGATATGCTGTTGTCAAAGAAGCAAGCTTGTTCACAGATAATACAGTCCAATTTACGAAATATAATATGATACGGCTCTGTAAAAAAGCAAAGCTTGTGCACAGAAAATGCAATCCAATTTAAAATGATGGATTTTGAAGACGTGATACTGGGATTGCATCGTACTCTTGCCATTGTTTTACATACCGATTAATTTGATTGCTCTTAAATGGGAAGTGACATGAAAATGAACCCATGCAATTTATCATAGATTTCAGTTCTGTTTCCCAACCTTATGTTTTTATGGAGGAATCTGTCGCTGCAACCTTTGGGACAATTTGAAAACATCATCATGCATGCATACAACTCATCGTACATGCATACATATAAGAATTATGTGCGATAAATGGATGACTGTTTCCCAACCTAAGTATTATTATTATTATTATTATTATTATTATTATTATTATTATTATTATTGCATTATGTTTTTATCCAAGAATCTGGTTCTTTTCCACAAATTTGAAAACTCATGTCGGGGAGTTTGGGAAGAATTTATGATGTCAGATATTGTCAAAGGTGGAGCATTTGATACGAGGATGTTACATATCATCCCACATCGATGGGTATCGTTGACAACAGACAGATAAAGAAGTTTTCGAGGAACGGAGCCGTGTGGTCGACACAGTGCGAACTATTCTTTCGCCTTTTACTCAGAGCGGCATACGCCAATTTTTGAAGTTTTCCATCTCTTGAAAATGGAGGCTGACAATGTCAACGCTAAAATCGAAGATGTTTCTTTCATCTCTTAACACACACTAACGTCGAAGATGTTTAAGGTCACCGCTAAGAGAGAGTTCTAAATAAACAGCAACATTTAAAATGATGTTTAATGCCCGCGCTAAGAGAGAGTTCAAAATAAACAATAACATTTAAGATGCAGTGTGTTGTATAAGAGGCAGACATTATTAACACTAGCATCGAAGATGTTTAATGTCCGCGCTAAGAGAGAGTTCAAAACAAACAACAACATTTAAGATGCAGTGTGATGTAGGCTCCTGCAAGTGTTCTCTTCTTTGAAAGAGTATGGGATCGAAGTTGCGAGTGTTCTCTAGGTAGAGGATATGATGGCGTGATCATAACAAAATGAAGGTTGAAAATATGGCCCAAGCCCTTCGTGTGCCTTCTGTTAGAGAAAATATTTACTTATTGAATTGTGTTCATACCACTTTTTGTTGTATCGTGCAATATTTTTGCAAAATTGAAAATATGGCTCACGCCTTTAGTGTGCCTTATGTTGGAGAGAACATGTATTTAGTGCACTGTGTTCATACTACTTTTTATTTTTATTTAAAGCAATTAATGGTTGCTGCATTGGAGGTGACCTAAAATGGCCTCACTTTACTTTGATGCGATGGGAACTAATATGTATTTACGTTTGGTTGATTCAATAGAAAGCATCAAAATTGAATGCATTGATTTGTATACATGTAACATTTTATTCATCCAGTGGAGGATTTGTAGTTGAAGAGGAAAACCATTTATTCATCCAGTCGAGGATTTGTAGTTGAAGATGCAAACCATTTATTCATCCACTCCAGGATTTGCAGTTGAAAATGCACACCAGCGTTTTACAACAACTAATGGTCGTTTCATTGGGCATGATCCAAAATGGGATTATTAATTGGATGTGACCCAAAATGGATTTGTGTTAGTTTGATCAATGCATCATAGATCCACACATGTAAGATTTCATTAATCTACTCGAAGAGGTTTGTACTTGAAGGTGCAAAGTTCTAATTGACATGAGGGTAGTGGCCAACAACACACATCCACAAAACAATTCTGATTGACAACACGGTAGTGGCCACCAACACACATCCACAAAACTATACGAGTAAATGATATTGCACAATATTGAATAAAATCATCGAGGTATAATTTAAATCCTATGTTCGGATTGATTTATCTATTGAGATCTCGACAAGATAATTCCTATCAATCATCTATATTAGTTCTTTTCTAGGGAACTTATATCACATGAATAGGGTAAAAGATCATTCAGCGGGTGTATAGTGATTTATCATAGGGATGAGCCGATGCTTAGTGCCTCAATTATATGGACGATTTTCAAACACTTTGTATCGATATCATGCTTGTGTTCAACATCCTTGTATGCAACTCCGAGTAAATCCTGTCCATGAGCTCTTACGATGATATTTATTTTCCTCTCACTTGACTATACAATCTTTGTTGTTATTTGGGTTCACAATTCCTTTTCTTCATTTATAATTTTATTCTTTTGTTAATTCAATATAAGAAGGTTCAACTAAATCTAGTAAAAGTACAAACCTAATGTACTCTTACATTATATGTTTTTGCAACCAATAATTTCAAACAAATAATTCCAGGTTTGTTGCCATGCATTTTCAAGGGAGCGCCTCAATCATGGGAAAAACTTTGTTAGTTAGTTGGAATTCATTTCTAGTTATTTATTGGTTATTTTGGAATTTTTTCCCTCAATATTTGTATATCCGGGTTCCCTCCTCCTACTGTAACATAGTCTTCTATTTTTTATGGCAGGTGAGATGCTCCTCTAAAGTGCGTTAGAGAAAAATGCTACCCGCAACAAACCCCCAATTGCATTCCCAATGGATATATTCTTATGAAAATTATTCTTTCTAAAGAGTCAATAGAAAATGTCGATGAACATATAAAACATTTATAATTTAGTACGTATTTTTAGGGAACAAGCTACAATGACTCCTAACTTTGGAATTTTTATGTTCTTAAATAATTGCACATGTAGAGCTCCTACCCCATTGAGCATCTTAGGGAACAAGCTACAATGACTACTGACTTTGGAATTTTTAAGTCTTCAAATAATTGCACATGTGGACCTCCCACCCCATTGAGCATATTACTATTTTTCTTCTCGTGAACATTTCAAACACGTGGCATGATTGTCGGATTAGATCTTCGACACATAATAAAACTATATATTGTTTCTTATCGTTCGATGAGATCACTAAGGATGCGATCTGAAACTCCTAACTATTTAGAATCCATAAATTTGACCAGCACCTTTTTGTCCACACTGGCATGTACATAACCTGGTGTTCCTTTGATTACACTAAAAAATATTCCTTGTGGCCTTCTAATGACATGCTTCTGGATCATCCCACCACTACATCCCCACCCAAAACTATGCCTATTTCCACATTGTAACATTGAAATATGAACTTTTTGGGGATGGTAATGTTGTACAACCCACCAATACATTCCCCTCCAAATCTATGCCTATTTCCACATTATAGCACTGAAATATGGTCTTTTGTGGGATGGTAATGGCATAGAAAATGTTGTTCACAACTCTCACTGAAATAATGTATATGACCATCGGTTTCCATCATTTATAAGGCATACCCTAGACCATCAAAAGGAAACCTTGAGATCACAATAAAAGGTTAAATTTTAGTTTAATCTTATGGTTTAACTTATAATGATAAATTTCTAGCTCACTGTTAACATTTACCATGTTTAATTAACTTACATTTTAACACTGAAATTTGAAGTGGACTCGATATTTAAGGGTGTGGGACAACCAAAGTTGCCACTAAAAGAAACTGTTTTACTTCCCTTTTTCCAAACTTAT
Organism: Picea glauca; assembly: GCA_000966675.3. Classification (NCBI taxonomy): domain Eukaryota; kingdom Viridiplantae; phylum Streptophyta; class Pinopsida; order Pinales; family Pinaceae; genus Picea; species Picea glauca. Next base: position 624,512 of record JZKD02S2357433.1, on the reverse strand, counting down.
TTAGGTGCTAGCGTCGGTGGTTGTTGTGGCGTCTTTTATCTACAACCAAGAAAAGGAGCGTAGATATCGTGCTGATAATGTCGTCCTCGCAAATCACTTCCACGACGTCTTAGTTAGCCTCTATATTAGTGCCTTTTATAGATGACACTAATGAATATAATAATTCATTTTCAATTACATCTATGATTTATTTGTTAATTGAGATATCAATCATGACTCACTCACCAACATGCTTGCGTCGCCTCACTTGTAGAATGCCTTGAAAGTGGAGATAGCTTCAACTCGATATTCTATGGAAGAAGTCTCAGTTATACAAAGAACCAAGTCAATTTCCTACCATTCTATGTTCGTTCATGGAGAAGTATTAAACTACCCCTCATTTGACAAGAATCTTTATGATCTAGTGCAAGTGATTTAAGAAATCGAAGCACCATCTCATGCACACGGATCCTTTCACCCATGATGCATACAAGGAAGAATATATAGAAGACGATGACTTTAAAGATGTTTCAGTGTGTCGTGTAAGGATGAGCGGAATATTAACTAACTCGTGAGCTGCAAGTGCTATATACTTGAAAGAGGATGGGAGCGAAGTTGTGAGTGTTCTCTATGTATGGGAGGATGGGATGGTGTGATCATAAGAAAATGAAGCATACCAAGAGAGGACAAAATCAGAGTTTGTTATTTCCTTGACGACCTAAAAGTATTCCTTGTGGCCTTCTAACGACATGCTTCTGGATCATCTCTCCATTACATTCCCCCAAAACTATATGCTTATTTCCACATTAAAACATTGAAATATGATCCTTTTGGTGATGGTAATGGCATTTAAAATGTTGTTCGGAACTTGAATTGAAATAATGTTAAAGGAAATCTTGAGAGCATCGTAGAAGGTTAAAGTTTAGTTTAATCTTGGTGGTTAACTTATAATGATAAATTTTGAACTCGATGTTAGCATTTACCATGTTTAATTAAACTAAATTTTAACATTAAAATTTGAAGTGGGGGTCCCTTTTAAGGACGTCGGACAACCAAGTTGCCACTGAAAGAAATATTTTGATTTCCTTTTCTTCAGACTCATTTTGGTGGTAGAGTGGGTGGTTATTGCGGCGTCTTTTCTATACAGGCATGAAAATGAGCGTAGAGATTTTGTTGAGACTGTAATTACATCTAACATAATGTCGTCCTGGAAAATCACTTCCATAATGTCCTAGTTAGACTCCATATTAGTGCAGTTTATGGGAGGCACTAATGGAGATAATAATGCATTTTCAATTACATCTATGATTTTTTTTTACCCTTCATTTTGATCACGAGTCACTCGCAAACATGCTCGCATTGCCTAATTTGCAAAATGCCTTGCAGGCAGAGATAGCTTCAAGGGGGTATGTTATGGAAGAAGTCTCTGTGATATTAAGAAATGAGCCAATTCTCTACCATTCTGTGTTTGGTCACGGAGAAATATTGAACTACCACACATCTGGCAGTAATCTTTATGATCTACTGCAAGTAATTTAATAAATCGAAGCACTATCTCATGCACATGGATCCTTTCACACATCATGCATACAAGGAAGAGTGTATAGAATGCAATTGGCAAGAGAGGCTAACACCTTCAATGATGTAGGTCATTTTGGCATTGCAAAAATAATAGCCAACTTGCAGAGGTAAGCGTGTTGACATAGAATGTAAGAAGAGGAATCTTAGTTCATTGGAGGATGCATATTTCATATTCCTAGGAAGTTCAACCATGGGAAGTAATGTCTACACCGTGTGCCACGTACACCTCCTAGGTCAAAATCGCATGGGTTTTTCTTTTTTAACAAACATTGGGAACCACCTATCTATTTGTGGTAATGGAAATGCTTAGTAAGATGTGCACCGTGGTGCCTTATAGAAAGATCATCAAGAGATAATAAGCTGCAACAAACCTATTCTTTGAGAGGGTATGGGTGCCTCCTGGGATACCACCATAGAGCACTATTTTAGTGAGAGAAACCGTATTTATTAGTTCATTTTGGAGTACGCTTAGAGACAAAGGGGTCACCAAATTAAAGAAATCTACAAGTTAATTTCAACCAAAAAAAAAAAGAGAGAGCCGATAAACATGGCATTGGTCTGACTGTGGGGGAGAATTTATAATGTCAAACATTGTCAAACATGGAGCATATGATATGAGGATGTTAAGTATCCCCCAGATTGGTTATGATACGAGGATGTTAAATATCATCCCAGATTGATTGGTACAGTTGACAACAGACAAAGGATGAAGTGTAGATAAGCGAGCGAGAAAGTTTTCAACTCACGGAGCCGTGTGGTCGACACATAGCGAACTATTATTTCACCTTTTACTAAACAATACCGTGTGTTGGCCACACTGAGCGGCATACGCCAATATTTGGAGGCTTCCATCTCTTTAAGAAACGCTAAAATCGAAGATGTTGCTTGCATCTATTTACTAGCACAGCAGCAAAATAACTGCTGGTGAACACCGAAAGGCTAAGAAGATGAAATGAATCTTTAAAAGAATATATTAAATTTTATGATATATTAACAAATAAACTGTTGGGCTTTATTTATCTGGTGTTAATATTTCAATTTCTGTTAATATTTCAATTTCTGTTAATGGCTTATGTGGCAATCAATTAGCTATCAATGTAATTTTTAAATATGATTAGGTAAATGTAAAAAAATAAACACATAAACTGATGTCTTTATAATAGCTAGGAAGTTAATGATTGAAATCACAGCCATTTATTTTGTGTGACTACTAAGAATATTCCAGCCATATTTAATCCTGTCCATAATTAAGCACTAAACCCCTATTAAATCTGCCCGTCAATAGGTGTACGCCTTTCGGCGTAAAAATTGAGGGCCATAACGTTAACGCATCGAAGGGGTTTAAAGTCTACGCTACTAGAGAGTTGAAAAGAACAAGATTTAAGATGTAGAGCGTTGTATAAATATGAGCATTCAAAACAACGAGATTTCAGATGTAGAGTGTTGTATAAATATGAGCGCGACATATTAAGCAACTCGTGATTTGAAATGAAGTTGCAAGTATTCCTCACTGAAACGAAGATGTGAGTGCTTCCTACTTGAAGGAGGATGGGATGATGCGATAAAGGTTGCAAGTCCTCTCTCTACGTAAAGGAGAGGATGGAATCACCGTGTTTTCTTGTGCAATATTTTGCCAAAATTGAAAATATTGCCCACGCCTTTTGTGTGCCTTCTGTTGCAGAAAATACATATTTATTGCATTGGGTTGATACTAATTTATGAACATTATAATGGGTATTGTATATGATTATGTTGGTTATGCTACCCCTGTTTCCAATTTACCTATCCCAATATTTATTCTACACGTAATTACATTTTGTTGCAACTCTTGCTGTGGCTACACGTTTTTATCCGAATCTCGGAATCTCTTCTGCCAGTTGATAGACATATTTCTATCTGAATCTCTGTAGCTCTTCTCCTTGGTATCTCTGCATCTCTTTGAGGCACGGAGCCGTGTGGTCGACACAGTGCGAACTATTCTTTCAACGTGTGTTGGCCACTCAGAGCGGCATACGCCAATTTTTGAAGTCTTCCATCTCTTGAAAATGGAGGTTGACAATGTCAACGCTAAAATCGAAGATGTTTCTTTCATCTCTTGGAGGCATAAATTATTAACACACACTAACGTCGAAGATGTTTAATGTCCCCGCTAAGAGAGAGTTCTAAATAAACAACAACATTTAAAATGATGTTTAATGCCCGCGATAAGAGAGTTAAAAATAAACAATAACATTTAAGATGCAGTGTGTTGTATAACAGGAAGACATTATTAACAATAGCATCGAAGATGTTTAATGTCCGCGCTAAGAGAGAGTTCAAAACAAACAACAACATTTGAAAGATGCAGTGTGATGTAGGCTGCTGCAAGTGTTCTATTCTTTGAAAGAGCATGGGATCGAAGTTGCGAGTGTTCTCTAGGTAGAGGATATGGCTGCAAGTGTTCTCTTCTTTGAAAGAGTATGGGATCTAAGTTGCGAGTGTTCTCTAGGTGGAGGATATGATGGCGTGATCATAACAAAATTAAGGTTGAAAATATGGCCCACGCCCTTCGTGTGCCTTCCGTTAGAGAAAATATATACTTATTGAATTGTGTTCATACCACTTTTTGTTGTATCGTGCAATATTTTTGCAAAATTTAAAATATGGCTCACGCCTTTAGTGTGCCTTCTGTTGGAGAGAACATGTATTTAGTGCATTGTGTTCATACTACTTTTTATTTTTATTTAAAGAAATTAATGGTTGCTGCATTGGAGGTGACCTAAAATGGGCTCACTTTACTCTGATGCGATGGGAACTAGTATGTATTTAGGTTTGGTTGATTCAATAGAAAGCATCAAAATTGAATGCATTGTAGATACATACATGTGACATTTTATTCATCCGGTGGAGGATTTGCAGTTGAAGAGGAAAACCATTTATTCATCCTATCGAGGATTTGTAGTTGAAGATGCAAACCATGTATTCATCAAAATGCACACCAGCGTTTTACAACAACTAATGGTTGTTGCATTGGGCATGATCCAAAATGGGATTATTAATTGGATGTGACCCAAAATGGATTTGTGTTAGTTTGATCAATGCATTATAGATCCACACATGTAAGATTTCATTAATCTACTCAAACAGGTTTGTACTTGAAGGTGGAAAGTTTTAATTGACATGAGGGTAGTGGCCAACAACACACATCCACAAAACAGTTTTGATTGACAACAGGGTAGTGGCCACCAACACACATCCGCAAAACTATATGAGTAAATGATATTGCACAATATTGGATAAAATCATCGGGGTATAATTTAAATCCTAGGTTCGGATTGATTCATCTATTGAGATCTCGACAAGATAATTCCTATCAATCGTCTATATTAGTTCTTTTCTAGGGAACTTATATCACACGAATAGGGTAAAAGATCGTTCAGAGGGCCTATAGTGATTTATCATAGGGATGAGCCGATGCTCACTGCCTCAATTATATGGACAATTTTCAAACACTTTGTATCGATATCATGCTTGTGTTCAACATCCTCGTATGCGGCTTCGAGTAAATCCCGTCCATGACCTCTTACAATGATATGTGTTCTCCTCGCCCTGAATTAAATAATCTTCGTTGCTATTGGGGTTCGCAATTCTCTTTCTTCATTTATAATTTTATGCTTTAGTTAATTCAGTGTTAGAAATTTCAACTAAAGCTAGTAAAATTACAAAATACATGTATTTTTACATTGTAGGTTTTTACAGCCAAGAATTTCATACAAATAATTATAAATTTGTTGGCATGCATTTTCAAGGGATTGCCTCGTTCATGGGAAAACTTTAAGAATAAACAAAAATGATTACAAGATAAAGAGATCGGTTGTCTATTAACAAACATTGTGTTTAAATAACCACTGCTTCATTGTTATTTTGTTTGAATTCATTTCTAATTACCATCCTATTGCATCATAATCCTCTATTGTTTATGGCACCTCGAATGCTTCCCTAAAATGCACTCGAGAATAATTTAGTATGGATTTTTAGGGAACAAACTTCATTAACTCCTAACCTTGGAATTTTTAAGTTTGCAAATAATTGCATGCGTAGACCTCCTACCCCATTGAGCATCTTACTCATATTCTTCTTTTCAACCTTTCACACACGTGGCATCAAGGTCGGATTATATATTCAACACATAACACAATTGTATAACGCACAACAGTGAAAAATCTTCCACGTGGCCTTCTAACAATATGCTTCTGGATCATCCCACCAATACATTCCCCCCACCCGCCAAAAAAATATGCCCATTTCCACATTATAACATTTGAATACTCTCTTTTTCTGGATGGTAATGGAATAGAACCCACCAATACATTCCCCCCCAAAACTATGCCCATTTCCACATTATAACACTGACATGGAAAATGTTCCTCACAACTCTCACTGAAGTAATGTAAATCAACCATTGGTTTCCATCATTTGGAAGGCCTCCTGCGGACCATCAAAAGGAAATCTCGAGATCATCATAAAATATTGAATTTTACTTTATTCTTAGCGATTAACTCATAGTGATAACTCAATGTTATCATTTACCATGATTAATTAACTTAAATTTTAAAAATAATATTTGAAGTGGGCCCCGATTTAAGGTTGTGGGACAACCCAAGTTGCCACTGAAATAAATATTTCCATTTCCCTTTCTTCCACACTTATTTGGGTGGCAGCGTGGATGGTATTGTGGTGTCATTTATCTACAACCAAGAAAATGAGCGTAGAGATTGTGTTGAGACTGTAATTACGTCTAAGTTCATGTCGTCCTGGAAAATGACTTCCATAATGTCTTAGTTAGACTCTATATTATTGTCTTTTATGGGAAGAACTAACGAAGATAATAATGCGTTTTCAATTACATCTATTATTTATTTGTGAACTAAGATGTTAATCATGCCTCACTCACCAACATGATTCCATTTCCTAATTTTCAAAATTCCTTGCAAGTGGAGATAGACTCTAGTGAGTATGCTAAGGAATAAGTCTCGGTGACACATAAGCCAATTTTATGCCATTCTATATTCGTTCACGGATAAATATTGAACTACCCCGCATTTGAAAAGAATTTGTGTGATCTAGTGCAAGTCATTGAAGAAATCCGAAGCACTATCTAATGCACATGGATCCTTTCACACATGATGCATACAAGGAAGAATATATAGAAGGTGACAAATTTAATGACGTTTCAGTGTGTTTTATAAATATGAGCGACATATTAAGTAACTCGTGAGCTGTAAGTGCTCTCTTATTGAACTGCGAGTGTTCTCTATGCAGAGGAGGATGGGATTGTGCCATCATAACGAAATGAAGCACACCAAGAGAGGAAAAACTCAGAGTTTGTTGTTTCCTTTTCACCGTGTTTTCTCGTGCAACATTTTAGGAGACTTGAAAATATGGCTCATGCCTTTAATGTGCCTAATGTTGGAGAAATTATGTATTTAATATTGCATTGTGTTCATACCACTATTTTTTATAGCGATTAATGGTTGTTTCATTTTGCGTGACCTAAAACGGGCTCACTTTAAACTTTGATCGGATTGGATGGGATCTAAAATTGATTTGACGTATTTTGAATGTTCTACGTTTTTTCCCTATACGAGTCACTTTTTTCTGATGCGTTTTGTCCAAACTCCTGCTAACTCCAAAACACGATCTAAACAATGTAAAAATGTGGTTTCGCTATTAATTGATTTACAGAGAAAAAGTAAAACAAAATGTAGATCGTTTAGATACTACGCCAAATGGATTTATGTTGGGTTGATTGAAAAGACAACATGGAAATTTAATGCATCATTGATGCATACATGTAAAATTTTATTCATCCACTCGATGGCGATTTTCAATTGAAGACGGAAACCACTATTTTGTGACAGTTGATGGTTTTTGCATTGGGCGTGGCCTAAACGGGCTTATTAATTGGATGTGACCCAAAATGGATTTGAGTTTGTTTGATCCGACTGACACAACATGGAAAACGAAAGCATTATAGATCCACACATGTCAGATTTCATTCATCTGCTCAATTGTTTGTACTTGAAGATGCAAATTTCTGATTGAGAACATGGGAGTGGCCAAAACGACACATCAAAAAAACTATACGCGTAAATGATATTGCAAAATATACAACCCTCTACCCATTCATAACCCAATGTCTGAATTA
>JZKD02S2357433.1:569990-582030 GCA_000966675.3 Picea glauca | reverse complement strand
AGCACTTGCAGCTCACGAGTTAGTTAATATTCCTCCCATCTTTATACGGCACAATGAAACATCTTTAAAGTCATCATCTTCTATATATTCTTCCTTGTATGCATCATGGGTGAAATGATATGTGTGCATGAGAGGGTGCTTCGATTTCTTAAATCACTTGCACTAGATCATAAAGATTCTTGTAAAGTGAGGGGTAGTTTAATACTTCTCCATGAATGAATATAAAATGGTAGAAAATTGACTTGGTTCTTCGCATCACTGAGACTTATTCCATAGAATACCGAGTTGAAGCTATCTCCCCTTTCGAGGCATTCTGCAAGTGAGACGATGCAAGCATGTTGGTGAGTGAGTCATGATTAACATCTCAATTAACAAATAAATCATAGATGTAATTGAAAATGCATTATTATATTCATTAGTATCATCTATAAAAGGCACTAATATAGAGGCTAACTAAGACGTTGTGGAAGTGATTTGCGAGGACGACACTATCAACACAATATCTACGCTCCTTTTCTTGGTTGTAGATAAAAGATGCCACAACAACCACCGACGCTAGCACCCAAATAAGTTTTGAAAAAAGGGAAGTAAAACTATTTCTTTTAGTGGAAACTTTGGTTGTCCCACATCCTTAAATATCGAGTCCACTTCAAATTTGAGTGTTAAAATGTAAGTTAATTAAACATGATAAATGTTAATAGTGAGCTGGATATTTATCATTATAAGTTAAAATATAAGATTAAACTAAAATTTAACCTTTTATGGTGATCTCAAGATTTCCTTTTGATGGTCTAGGGTATGTCTTATAAATGATGGAAACCGATGGTCGATTCATATTATTTCAGTGAGAGTTGTGAACAACATTTCCTACGCCATTACCATCCCACAAAAGACCATATTTCAGTGCTATAATGTGGAAATAGGCATAGATTTGGAGGGGAATGTATTGGTGGGTTGTACGACATTACCATCCCCAAAAAGATCACATTTCAATGTTATGATGTGGAAATAGGCATAGTTTTGTTGGGGAATGTATTGGTGGGATGATCCAGAAGCGTGTCATTAGAAGGCCACAAGGAATATTTTTTAGTGTAATCAAAGGAACACCAGGCTATGTACATGTCACTGTGGACAAAAAGGTGCTTGTCAAATTTATGGATTCTAAATAGTTAGGAGTTTCAGATCGGATCCTTAGTGATCTCAACGAATGATAAGAAAAAATATATAGTTGTGTTATGTGTCAAAGATCTAATCCGACAATCATGCCACTTGTGTGAAATGTTCACGAGAAGAAAAATAGTAATATGCTCAATGGGGTGGGAGGTCCACATGTGCAATTATTTGAAAACTTACAAATTCCAAAGTCAGTAGTCATTGTAGCTTGTTCCCTATGATGCTCAATGGGGTAGGAGGTCTACATGTGCAATTATTTAAGAACTTAAAAATTCCAAAGTTAGGAGTCGTTGTAGCTTGTTCCCTAAAAATACGTACTAAATTATAAATGTTTTCTATGTTCATCAACATTTTCTATTGACTCTTTAGAAAGAATAGTTTTCGTAAGAATATATCCATTGGGAATGTAATTGGGGGTTTGTTGCGGGTAGCATTTTTCTCTAACACATTTTAGAGAAGCATCTCACCTGCCATAAAAAATAGAGGACTATGTTGCAGTAGGAGGAGCGAACCCGGATATACAAATATTGAGGAAAAAAATTCCAAAAAAAACAATAAATAACTAGAAATGAATTCCAACTAACTAACAAAGTTTTTCCCATGAATGTGGCGCTCCCTTGAAAATGCATGCCAACAAACCTCGAATTATTTGTTGCAAAAACATATAATGTAAGAGTACATTAGGTTTGTAGTTTTACGAGATTTAGTTGAACCTTCCGATATTGAATTAACAAAAGCATAAAATTATAAATGAAGAAAAGGAATTGTGAACCCAAATAAAAACAAAGATTGTTTAGTTAAGTGAGAGGAAAATAAATATCATCGTAAGAGCTCATGGACGGGATTTACTCAGAGTTGCATACAAGGATGTTGAACATAAGTGTGATATCAATACAAATCATTTGAGAATTGTGCATAATTGAGACGTTGGGTTATGAATGAATAGAGGGTTGTATATTTTGCAATATCATTTAGTCGTATAGTTTTTTTGATGTGTCGTTTTGGCCACTCCCATGTTCTCAATCAGAACTTTGCATCTTCAAGTACAAACACTTGAGCAGATGAATGAAATCTGACATGTGTGGATGTACAATGCTTTCGTTTTCCATGTTGTGTCAGTCGGATCAAACAAAATCAAATCCATTTTGGGTCACATCCAATTAATAAGCCCGTTTAGGCCACGCCCAATTAAAAAACCATCAACTGCCACAAAATAGTGGTTTGCGTCTTCAATTTAAAATCGTCATCGAGTGGATGAATAAAATTTTACATGTATGCATCAATGATGCATTAAATTTCCATGTTGTCTTTTCAATCAACCCAACATAAATCCATTTGGTGTAGTATCTAAACGATTCACATTTTGTTTTACTTTTTCTCTGTAAATCAATTAATAGCGAAACCACATTTTTACATTGTTTAGATCGCGTTTTTGAGTTTGCAGGAGTTTGGAAAAAACGCATCGGAAAAAAGTGACTCGTATAGGGAAAAAAAGTAGAACATTCAGAATATGTCAAATCAATTTTAGGTCCCATCCAATCAAAGTGAAGCGATCTGATCAAAGTTTAAAGTGAGCCCGTTTTAGGTCACGCAAAATGCAACAACCATTAATCGCTATAAAAAAAAGTGGTATGAACACAATGCAATATTAAATACATAATTTCTCCAACATTAGGCACATTAAAGGCATGAGCCATATTTTCAGGTCTCCTAAAATGTTGCACGAAAAAACACGGTGAAGAGGAAACGATAAACTCTGAGTTTTTCGTCTCTTGGTGTGCTTCATTTCGTTATGATGCCACCATCCCATCCTCCTCTGCATAGAGAACACTCGCAGCTTCGATCCCATACTCTTTCAATAAGAGAGCACTTGCAGCTCATGAGTTACTTAATATGTCGTTTATCTTTATACAACACACTGAAACGTTCTTAAATTTGTCACCTTCTATACATTCGTCCTTGTATGCATCATGTGTGAAAGGATCCATGTGCATGAGATAATGCTTCGGATTTCTTCAATGACTTGCACTAGATCACACAAATTCTTTTCAATTGCGGGGTAGTTCAATATTTATCCGTGAACGGATATAGAATGGCATAAAATTGGCTTATGTATCACCGAGACTTGTTCCATAGCATACTCACTAGAGTCTATCTCCACTTGTAAGGAATTTTGCAAATTAGGAAATGGAAGCATGTTGGTGAGTGAGTCATGATTAACATCTTAGTTCACAAATAAATAATAGATCTAATTGAAAACGCATTATTATCTTCCTTAGTTCTTCCCATAAAAGACAATAATATAGAGTCTAACTAAGACATTATGGAAGTCATTTTCCAGGACGACATGAACTTAGACATAATTACAGTCTCAACACAATCTCTACACTCATTTTCTTGGTTGTAGATAAATGACACCACGCTACCATCCACGCTGCCACCCAAATAAGTGTGGAAGAAAGGGAAATGGAAATATTTATTTCAGTTGCAACTTGGGTTGTTCCACAACCTTAAATGGGGGCCCCACTTCAAATATTAATTTTAAAATTTAAGTTAATTAAACATGGTAAATGTTAACATTGAGTTATCACTATGAGTTAAACGCTAAGAATAAAGTAAAATTCAATGTTTTATGATGATCTCGAGATTTCCTTTTGATGGTCCGGAGGAGGCCTTCCAAACGATGGAAACCAATGGTTGATTTACATTACTTCAATGAAAGTTGTGAGGAAAATTTTCCATGTCATAAGCATCCCCAAAACGAGCAGATTTCAGTGTTATAATGTGGAAATGGGCATAGTTTTGGGGGGGAATGCATGCCAACAAATTTATAATTATTTGTATGAAATTCTTGGCTGCAAAAACCTACAATGTAAAAATACATGTATTTTGTAATTTTACTAGCTTTAGTTGAAACTTCTAAAATTGAATTAACTAAAACATAAAATTATAAATGAAGAAAGAGAATTGTGAACCCCAATAGCAACGAAGATTATTTAATTGAGGGCGAGGAGAATACATATCATTGTAAGAGGTCATGGACGTGATTTACTCAAAGCCGCATACAAGGATGTTGAACACAAGCATGATATCGATACAAAGTGTCTGAAAATTGTCCATATAATTGAGGCACTGAGCATCGGCTCATCCCTATGATAAATCACTATAGGCCCTCTGAATGATCTTTTACCCTCTTCGTGTGATATAAGTTCCCTAGAAAAGAAGTAATATAGACAATTGATAGGAATTATCTTGTCGAGATCTCAATAGATGAATCAATCTGAACCTAGGATTTAAATTATACCCCGATGATTTTATCCAATATTGTGCAATATCATTTACTCATATAGTTTTTTGGATGTGTGTTGGTGGCCACTACCCTGTTGTCAATTAGAACTGTTTTGTGGATGTGTGTTGTTGGCCACTACCCTCATGTCAATTAGAACTTTGCACATTCAAGTACAAACCTCTTTGAGTAGATTAATGAAATCTTACATGTGTGGATCTATGATGCATTGATCAAACTAACACAAATCCATTTTGGCTCACGTCCAATTAATAATCCCATTTTGAATCATGCCCAATGCAACAACCATTAGTTGCTATAAAACACTGGTGTGCATTTTCAACTTCAAATCCTCGAGTGGATGAATAAATGGTTTGCATCTTCAACTACAAATCCTCGACTGGATGAATAAATGGTTTTCATCTTCAACTGTAAATATGAATAAAATGTTACATGTATGCATCTACAATGCATTCAATTTTCATGCTTTCTATTGAATCAACCAAACCTAAATACATATTAGTTCCCATCGCATCAAAGTAAAGTCAGGCTATTTTAGGTTACATCCAATGAAGCAACCATTAATTGCTTTAAATAAAAATAAAAGGTAGTACGAACACAATGCACTAAATACATATTTTCTCCAACAGAAGGCACACTAAAGGCGTGAGCCATATTTTCAATTTTACCAAAATATTGCACGATTCAACAAAAAGTGGTATGAACACAATTCAATAAGTATATATTTTCTCTAACAGAAGGCACACGAAGGGCGTGGGCCATATTTTCAAGCTTCATTTGGTTATGATCATGCCATCATATCCTCTACCTACATCACACTACATCTTAAATGTTATTGTTTACTTTGAACTCTCTCTTAGTGCGGGCATTAAACATCATCTTAAATGTTGTTGTTTATTTTGAACTCAAGTGGTATGAACACAATTCAATAAGTATATATTTTCTCTAACAAAAGGCACACGAAGGGCATGGGCCATATTTTTAAGCTTCATTTGGTTATGATCATGCCATCATATCCTCTACCTACATCACACTGCATCTTAAATGTTATTGTTTACTTTGAACTCTCTCTTAGCGCGGGCATTAAACATCATCTTAAATGTTGTTGTTTATTTTGAACTCTCTCTTAGCGAGGACATTAAACATCTTTGACGTTAGTGTGTGTTAATAATGTCTTCCTCCAAGAGATGAAAGAAACATCTTCGATTTTAGCGTTGAGATTGTGAGCCTCCATTTTAATGAGATGGAAGATTTCAAAAAATGGCGTATGCCACTCTGAGTGGGTCTCGAAACCGTTTAAGGTCCTCAGTTGTCTTCCGGACCATTTTCTCTCGATACCCTTGACAGGTTTCGGGCTTGATACACTGCTCATTGTGGTCTACCCGACTATCGACTGTACCCGCCTGATAGTTCTTCACGTGCTGGCAAACTAGTTGCCAATCTGTTCTAGGGACATACACAGGTGACTGCGGGGGTATACCACGGTACCTAGGATGAACATCGGACCAACGCTTTGCAGAGTATACCTGGAGGGTGCTTCCATATTCGAGTTTCACTTGCACCGATAAGTTGATCTAGTGTTGGTTGTTGTAACTATTCTTCCAACTAGTTTAGTGCTTGCTTGATTCATCTTCTAGGGGATTTCTTTTAGTGTGTGTTGTTGTTTGTTCGTGTAGAATACCTTAGCATGTCATGAATCTTCTCACACAGTGGAGGATTCGGAGCTCCGTCGGTCACGAAGGCTTCTGGGCCTACCGCCGGTTATACTGGAGCCACCCCCGCCACCATTGAGGCGGAAGCTAGACCATCAAGGGTCTTTCAAAGCAACCAGGGCTTTTGATCCCGAACAACCCCCCGAGGAATCGACCGCCAATCTTGGATTGGTTGAAACCTCAAACACTGATACTTGGCCGGACATTATTGTGCCAATTCAATTTTACAAATGCCTGTTAGTGCCTAACCTAGTGATGGAACCAAACTCTATTACTTCAACTGAGATTTCTTCCATTCCCATCACTATTGCTACCACAGGAGAAGCTTCTCCTAACTTGCCTTTGTCGGTGGTCCGGGCCACCATGGTCTCGTCTGCAACTACGTCGCACAGTGGACTGACCCCATCTATCGCGGCGGCCACACCTTTTTACACACCTAGTGCGACAGGCACTCTGTTTTCATACGGTATGCCTAGTTCAGGTACTAGTCCTGCACTCACGTCATCCACTTTCCAGACTTTGGGTCTGGGGGCAGGGAGCTCTAATGATCCTCTGCAAGGTCAACTTGGGGGAATTCCCGTCCCTTTCAATGCTTTTCCTTACGTTGGAGGTCATATTCCTCCTTTGTCCCCTTCGCTCGGTGGATCGCATCAGCAGTCCATCGGGCAACCTGCACACACAAGTCCTTTTGGAGCCAGGAGTCAAGTAACACCTGCGCAAACTCAGCCAGTAGGTTCGTCACCATTTGTTTGGAACGAGACGTTTGGTAATAACACTTTCACATCCGCTGCTTTCCCATATGGGGGCACACCTTTTTTTGGACAGTTTACACCGGCACAGGGTACTATTCCTATGTTGGGGGCACATATACCAGGACCTTGGAACTCAGCACAAGGATCCGTTCCATCCTCTAGAATGTCGTTCTAGGGTAACTCTTTCCACAACCATTGGAACCCCAGACAGACTTCTATGCCACTTCCATCAGGACCGACATGGGGTAATCTGTCCCAAAGTCCATCAAACACGATGAATGCCCAACATCCTATGTCCTTCATGGGGAATCAGCCAATGATGTCTCCTTAGATGAAAAACCCTTACGTTGGTCCGGGCCATGGTTTCTACCAGAACCCAGGCCAACAGCCAAACTTTTCCTAGTAACCTGGTGCCAGTCAAACTCCCGGACGCTTTTATCCCAGCTATCAGTAGCAACCTAAACTACCATTCTTGGCGACATTACACTTGCCAGATTTGACATGGTTGTTAAATGATCCTATCTGTCACGATCCGCGTTGGCCTCCTATGCCAACGAAGTTTCCTTCAGACATCCCAAAGTTCGAGGCCTAGCCTAACGAAGATCCAGGTGATCACGTGACCACTTTCCACTTGTGGTGCTCATCTAACTCACTGAAAGATGACTCCGTCTAGTTGCGATTGTTTCAACGCACTCTTATTGGGAGTGCCGCGAAATGGTACATAGAGCTTGATCGTTCACGATATTATTCTTTTGGCAAACTGGCGATGGCCTTCCTCAACCATTTCCAGTTACCTGTGAGATACGACGTCGGCATAGAGTTGCTAGCCAATTTCGAACAGACGTCAGCGGACCATATCTCAGATCATATTCGAGAGTGGTGACGCCGAAAGAGTCTTATCAAGGTACCCGTCCCACCAACATTCCTGCTTGAGTGGTTCCTTAAGTCTTTAGTTCCGCAGTTATCCAAAGACGTCGCAACTTCAGGGGTTTTCTCCGAGGAGGATGCCATCATGAGGGCTCAACAGTTTGAGCTTATCTATTCTCAGTCTGGTCTATTGTATAACATCATGCCGGATGCACCACGATCGATTCTGGATAAAACCAGACAGAGAGTCAGACCACATGCCGATGGAATAGTTGGTTCGGCACAAACCAATCCCGCTGAGAAATTGACAAAACAATTGCAGCATTTATCTATACAACACTCAGCGGCCAGCCAGACTACTGCTTTGGCTTCTCCTCCTACTCAAACGTCAGAAGTACACTTCGTATAGATGACTAACCCAAAGGCCAACCAGCAGCCCGAGGGGAAGAGAAAACAACGCAAGAAGAGTAAGGGGGATAAAAAACCAAATGATAATGCTGGCGAGGGCACCACAAAAAAGAGAAAGGCGAGGTATCCGTGCAACTTATGTGTGGAAGACCACCCAACACATCTATGCCCTCGACTTGCGGAGGCTAAGAAGTTTGTCACACAGCAACAACAAGCTGTGTTGACTAATCCCTTTCAGCATGGGCAAAATTTGACTCAAGCCTCTACAAGTGGCGAACGGGGCAGCCAAGAAAACTGCCCTCCCCCAAACAATACATCCACCGCGAACGTATATATGGTGAAAAGTGATGCTTTCATAACGACTAGAGCTCAGGATTATAGCAAACCAAGTGCTCCTGAGAAGGGCAAAGAAGCCGAGATCCCATCTCTTCCTCTATAGATTGAGAAGACGTTGGGGGAAACAATGACGTGCATTCCAAAAGGTGTGTTCAAGAGGGCTTCTCATAATCCAAACGCAAGGGCCGCCCAGAACTACTCTGTGGTGGAATATTTATCCCAAAACCCTTGTGCTATGTCTTCTTTGGAGGTCCTCCAAAGTTGCCCTGCTCAGAGGAAAGCCTTGTTGACTTCTTTAGGCTCTACTGAGACTTGTAACCTGGGAACTATCATGTTAGATACGACTGATTTAAAACCTCGTTTTCCTTACCACGTCGCGTTTCATATAGTAGTGGCTCATCCCATGAAAACTTTTACACAGAATATCTTCCGCACGGTGGTAGACGAGGGCTCTTCGACTTGCGTTATGTCGTTAGCATGCTGGAAAGCCAATGGTCAACCCGATTTGTCTCCGTCACCTACTCTCCTCACTGCATTCGATGGTCGTTCTTTCTGACCGCATGGCATCATTCCTTCTTTCCCTGTGCAGTTAGGGGGGAAGACCGTGTGCGTTGAAGTAGAGGTAGTCAATGCCCCCATCGACTACAATCTATTGTTAGGTCGTAGTTGGACTTATGCAATGCAAGTGATGGTCGCTGCAATATTTCAATTCATAATGTTTCCACATGAAGGCCGGATAGTGACTATTGATCAGTTGTCCTTCTCTCGACCTGACCCAGCCTTGGGGGCATCCACGGTTCCCATGGTAGATAATCCTCGAGCCGGTGTCGTCAACGTAGGAGTTGGGTTGTGTCCATATTTGATGGGTACTTTTGATTACCCACCTTCTCAAGGCAATGTCAAGTTTATATCGAACCACCACAAGGCTGATATTTTCCATGTTTCGTCATTTCGCACGACTTACTTTCAGGATCCGTGGACTCTTCCTTCCCCATCAACCATGATGGATGAGACAGGGCAAGCTGGCATGGCGATGCCCTTGTCGGCCGCTGAAGTAGCATACTCTTTGGTCCAGCAAACTTCAGCTACTCCTAATCCAATTCCCGCACAAGAGTTGGATCCACTCCTCGAGCCTATCTGGGCTCAGGATTCTCTTACTGATATCGATTCGTTAGATTTAGTCTTGCCTTCTAATGAAGCTATAATCAAAGCAATGACTGGTCCGGACAAACCCTGGGATGATCTTCATCACAGATCATATTTCTTTCCAGAGTTACACCGAATCGAGGCAGGAGAATTTACTATCACCATGACGGGAGATTAGCCTTGCCCCATTAACGTCTTAGCTACATAGGATATTTATGCTGAGGGAAATATGGTGACTATCGCTGAAACAATACCTATCAATATATCTCGAAACCTTGGTGTCGTGGAAAATTTCTTCGTCGGAGCGGATTGCTCCCCCGAAGAGATTCAGATTTACACGGATCTTTTTAAAGAATTCCGCGATGTTTTTGCTTGGTCTTACGAGGAAATGCCAGGTATTGATCCAAAAATAGTTGAACACGAAATCACTACGTATCCAGACGCTAAGCCTGTTCGACAGAAACTTTGTCCGTTTAATCCTAGGAAAGCAGCAACCATTAAGACGGAGGTTGAGAAATTGCTTAAGGCAGGGTTCATACACCCTATTCACTTGACTCAATGGGTGTCAAATCTCGTGCCAGTCAATAAAAAACAAGGCATGATTCGTGTCTATACCGATTTCCATGATTTGAACAAGGCGTGTCCAAAAGATAATTACCCAACCCCATTCATCGATGAGATCATTGATGAGTGCGCTGGTTGCGAAGCCTTTTCATTCATGGATGGTTTTTCGGGCTATAACCAAATCCAAATCAAACCCGAGGACCAACACAAAACGACATTCATTTGTCCGTGGGGTACATTCGCCTATCGAAAAATGTCTTTTGGTCTCAAGAATGCTGGAGCCACTTTCTAGCGGGCCATGTCTTTTGCATTTCATGACCTCAAACATATAGTCGAGGCCTATCTAGATGATTTAGCATCACGCTCTTGCAAGCGAAAAGATCATCCTACACACCTCAAACTCATCTTTGAGCGCTGTCGCTACTTCTGGATTCGCTTGAATCCCAACAAGTGCAGCTTTTGCGTCACGTCAAAATGTTTGTTAGGTTTCATAGTGTCAACCACAGGGATCATGGTAGATCCTCTCAAGGTGGAGGTGATAATCCAGTTGCCTCTCCCACGCACAATTTTACAACTTCAAAGTCTTCAAGGCAAGGTGAACTTCTTACGACGCTTCATTGCCAACTATGCCGAAATTACCAAGGGCTTCATGCGTTTACTGAAGAAAGACGTTCCTTTTCTCTGGGACGAAGTCGCGCAGCGCTCTTTCGACACATTGAAACACACCCTTACAACCGCACCTCTGTTACGGCCACCGAATTATAACAAGGATTTCCTATTATATCTGGCTTTCGCAGAGTCAACCATAGGCATGGTTTTAGTTCAGGAAGACGATTCGTTTTCTGAATACGTGATCTATTACCTGAGCCGAGGCCTCGTAGGACCGGAACTTAACTATACACATCTCGAAAAACTTGCGTTGGCAGCAATACATGCTGTTCAATGGTTCTGTCACTATGTTCTGTTTCGTAAGACCACTATCGTTGTCGTCATGAATCCATTTCAGTACATGTTGACACGACGAGTTATCTGCGGAAAAATCAGTAGATGGATGGTCATCCTCCAAGAATTTGACATAGATTTTGTTTTAGCGAAGTCCAAAAAGTCATTGGTCTTCACAGAACTTATTTCGAAACTTCCGGTTGAGTCAGGTGACATTGTTCCTGAGGAATCGCCTATCCAGGGGGATATGTTTTTGATCAAATCGTCTGATCCCTGGTACGGAGATATACTGATCTATCTCCAGACTTTGAAGTGTCCTACCTCTGCTTCTCGTGATGAGCGTCGGCGGATACGCCATCAAGCCAAGAACTATCTCATACTCAATGATACTTTGTATCGGCGAGGGGTAGATTGTATCTTGCATCGATGTCTCACTCATGAGGAGACTGTCATAGTGCTCAACGATTGTCATACAGGAGCTTGTGGCGGTTACTTATCCAGGTTGGCAACAGCCCAAAAAATCTTAAGAGCAGGTTACTTCTGGCCCACGCTTATCAAAGACTGTATTGAGTCGGTTAAGAAGTGCCATCCATGCCAAATCTTCTCACGGAAGATGAGGGCACATCCAGCTCCGATGTTTCCTGTTATCACCGTCGGTCCCTTCACCAAGTGGGGGATTGATTACACTACATGCAACCCCTTGTCAGCAAGGGGGCAACGCTATATCATTGTAGCTGTCGACTACTTCACTAAGTGGGTCGAAGCTATGCCGACGTTCAAAGATGATGGAGAGACTGCAGCTCTCTTCTTATTTAACCAGATTATAGCACAGT
>JZKD02S2357433.1:501152-554109 GCA_000966675.3 Picea glauca | reverse complement strand
AGTCTAACTAAGACATTATGGAAGTCATTTTCCAGGACGACATGAACTTAGACGTAATTACAGTCTCAACACAATCTCTACGCTCATTTTCTTGGTTGTAGATAAATGACACCACGCTACCATCCACGCTGCCACCCAAATAAGTGTGGAAGAAAGGGAAACGGAAATATTTATTTCAGTGGAAACTTGGGTTGTCCCACAACCTTAAATGGGGGCCCCACTTCAAATATTAATTTTAAAATTTAAGTTAATTAAACATGGTAAATGTTAACATTGAGTTATCACTATGAGTTAAACGCTAAGAATAAAGTAAAATTCAATGTTTTATGATGATCTCGAGATTTCCTTTTGATGGTCCGGAGGAGGCCTTCCAAACGATGGAAACCAATGGTTGATTTACATTACTTCAATGAGAGTTGTGAGGAACATTTTCCATGTCATTAGCATCCCCAAAACGAGCAAATTTCAGTGTTATAATGCGGAAATGGGCATAGTTTTGGGGGGGAATGTATTGGTGGGTTCTATGCCATTACCATCCGGAAAAAGAGAGTATTCAAATGTTGTAATGTGGAAACGGGCATTTTTTTTTGGCGGGTGGGGGGAATGTATTGGTGGGATGATCCAGAAGCATGTCGTTAGAAGGCCACGTGGAATATTTTTCAGTCTTGTGCGTTATACAATTGTGTTATGTGTTGAATATATAATCCGACCATGATGCCACATGTGTGAAAGGTTGAAAAGAAGAATATGAGTAAGATGCTCAATGGGGTAGGAGGTCTATGCATGCAATTATTTGCAAACTTAAAAATTCCATGGTTAGGAGTTAATGAAGTTTGTTCCCTAAAAATCCATACTAAATTATTCTCGAGTGCATTTTAGGGAAGCATTCGAGGTGCCATAAACAATAGAGGATTATGATGCAATAGGATGGTAATTAGAAATGAATTCAAAGAAAATAACAATGAAGCAGTGGTTATTTAAACACAATGTTTGTTAATAGACAACCGATCTCTTTTTCTTGTAATCGTTTTTGTTTATTCTTAAATTTTTCCCATGAACGAGGCAATCCCTTGAAAATGCATGCCAACAAATTTATAATTATTTGTATGAAATTCTTGGCTGCAAAAACCTACAATGTAAAAATACATGTATTTTGTAATTTTACTAGCTTTAGTTGAAACTTCTAACACTGAATTAACTAAAACATAAAATTATAAATGAAGAAAGAGAATTGCGAACCCCAATAGCAGCAAATATTATTTAATTGAGGGCGAGGAAAATACATATCATTGTAAGAGGTCATCGACGGGATTTACTCGAAGCCGCATACAAGGATGTTGAACACAAGCATGATATCGATACAAAGTGTTTGAAAAATTTCCATATAATTGAGGCACTGAGCATCGGCTCATCCCTATGATAAATCACTATAGGCCCTCTGAACGATCTTTTACCATATTCGTGTGATATAAGTTCCCTATAAAATAACTAATATAGACGATTGATAGGAATTATCTTGTCGAGATCTCAATAGACGAATCAATCCGAACCTAGGATTTAAATTATACCGCGATGATTTTATGCAATATTGTGCAATATCATTTACTCATATAGTTTTGTGGATGTGTGTTGGTGGCCACTACCCTGTTGTCAATCAGAACTATTTTGTGGATGTGTGTTGTTGGACACTACCCTCATGTCAATTAGAACTTTGTACCTTCAAGTACAAACCTCTTTGAGTAGATTAATGAAATATTACATGTGTGGATCTATGATGCATTGATCAAACTAACACAAATCCATTTGGGTCACATCCAATTAATAATCCCATTTTGGATCATGCCCAATGCAACAACCATTAGTTGTTGTAAAACGCTGGTGTGCATTTTCAACTGCAAATCCTCGAGTGGATTAATAAATGGTTTGCATCTTCAACTACAAATCCTCGACTGAATGAATAAATGGTTTTCATCTTCAACTGCAAATCCTCTACTGGATGAATAAAATGTTACATGTATTCATATACAATGCATTCAAATTTCATGCTTTTTATTGAATCAACCAAACCTAAATACATATTAGTTCCCATCACATCAAAGTAAAGTGAGCCCATTTTAGGTCACGTCCAATGCAGCAACCATTAATTGCTTTATATAAAAATAAAAAGTAGTATGAACACAATGCACTAAATACATATTTTCTCCAACAGAAGACACAGTAAAGGCGTGAGCCATATTTTCAATTTTGCCAAAATATTGTACGATTCAACAAAAAGTAGAATGAACACAATTCAATAAGTATATATTTTCTCTCACAGAAGGCACACGAAGGGCATGGGCCATATTTTCAACCTTCATTTTTTTATGATCACGCCATCATATCCTCTACCTAGAGAACACTCGCAACTTCGATCCCATACTCTTTCAAAGAAGAGAACACTTGCAGCCATATCCTCTACCTAGAGAACACTCGCAACTTCGATCCCATACTCTTTCAAATAAGAGAACACTTGCAACAGCCTACATCACACTGCATCTTAAATGTTATTGTTTATTTTGAACACTCTCTTAGCGCGGGCATTAAACATCATCTTAAATGTTGATGTTTATTTTGAACTCTGTCTTAGCGGGGACATTAAACATCTTCGACGTTAGTGTGTGTTAATAATGTCTGCCTCCAAGAGATGAAAGAAACATCTTTGATTTTAGTGTTGACATTCTCAGCCTCCATTTTAATGAGATGGAAGACTTCAAATATTGGCGTATACCTCTCTGAGTGGCCAACATACGGTATTCTTTAGTAAAAGGAGAAATAATAGTTCTCACTGTGTCGACCACACGGCTCCGTGCCTCGAAAACTTCTCACTTATCTATACTTCCTTCTATGTCTGTTATCAACGGTACCCATCGATGTGGGATGATATGTAACATCCTCGTATCAAATGCTCCACCTTTGACAATATCTGACATCATAAATTCTCCCCAAACTCCCCGACATGAGTTTTCAAATTCTTCGAAAAGAACCAGATTCTTGGATCAAAAACATAATGCAATAATAATAATAATACTTAGGTTGGAAAACAGTCATCCATTTATTGCACATAATTCTTATATGTATGCATGTACGATGAGTTGTATGCATGCATGATGATGTTTTCAAATTGTCCCAAAGGCTGCAGCGACAGATTCCTCCATAAAAACATAAGGTTGGGAAATAGAACTGAAATCTATGATAAATTGCATGGGTTCATTTTCATGTCACTTCCCATTTAACAGCAATCAAATTAATCGATATGTAAAATAGTGGTAAGAGTAAGATGAAATCCCAATATTACATCTTCAATATCCATCATTTTAAATTGGAAATCATTTTGTGTGCACAAGCTTTCCTTTTTTACAGAGCCGTATCATATTATATTTCGTAAATTGGACTGTATTATCTGTGAACAAGCTTGCTTCTTTGACAGCAGCATATCCATGACGCAGTGAATGAGATTCATAATTCTTCACAAATCGAATGAGATTCATAATTCTTCACAAGTCGAAGAGATGAAGAGATACTAAGGAGAAGAGATGCAGAGATTCAGATAGAAATATGTCTATCAACTGGCAGAAGAGATTCCGAGATTCAGATAAAAACATGTAGCCACAGCAAGAGTTGCAACAAAATGTAATTACATGTAGAATAAATATTAGGATATGTAAATTGGAAACAGGGGTAGCAGAACCAACATCAGCATATACAATACCCATTATAATGTTCATAAATTAGTAGTAATGCAATGCAATAAATACGTATTTTCTGCAACAGAAGGCACACAAAAGGCGTGGGCAATATTTTCAATTTTGGAAAAATATTGCACGAGACAACATGGTGATTCCATCCTCTCCTTTACGTAGAGAGAGCACTTGCAACCTCTATCGCATCATCCCAACCTTTTTGCTACTGGGATTTCTTCAAGGGTTGACATCAATGACAACCAACCTTAATCAATAATCTCCCTCTTTGGCATTGATGGCAACACTCTGATGCAATATTTAAATCATATCACTCATTCTCCCCCTGGAACCATGCCTCTGTCCTTTACATCTAATAAATCTGCTCCCCCTAGAACCATGCCTCTGCCCTCTGCATATAATAAATATCTCCCCCTTTTTCATTAATGACAAAGGTATCTTTCCATCTGGGGCTGCTCCCCTTGAATTAACTCTCCTCTTATGGTGCTTCCTCATGTACATATAAGACATATAAGATAAGTATTCAAAAAGCATTCATTTTGGAGTAGAAATAACTCCAAGTCTTTGGCGAATATATTCAAAGGTTTCCCATGGAAGTGGTTTTGTAAAGATGTCTGCCACTTGTTCTTTTGTGCCCACATACTTAACTATGATGTTATTTTCTACAACCTGCTCCCGTAGAAAGCGATACTTGATTGGAATGTGCTTCATCTTGGATTGCATCACTGGGTTCTTCGAGATACTGATGGAGCTTGTATTATCATAATAGATAGGAATGGGTTCATCATACTTAACCTGTATATCTGTCAGAGTTTGTTTCATCTAAAGAACCTCTCTGCAACATGATGTTGCTGCAATATAATCTACCTTGGTTGTAGATAAATATATTGATGATTGCTTCTTTATTCGCCACGATACTAAACACTCACCTAAGTAGAACGTTTCTCCACTGGTGCTTCGTCGGTCATCAATACAAACCGCCCAATCTGCATCTATGTAGGCAATAAGTGATAGATCATTTCCTTCTAGATACCATAATCCACTCTTATGTTCCTTTGAGATATCTGAAAATCCTCTTCACTGCTAATACATGTGATTCCTTTGGTGTTGCTTGAAATCATGCCACCTGTCCAATTACCTGCATTACATATGGTCTGGATGCCATCACATGTAGTAGGCTACCAATCATTGACCTGTATTGCCTTTTATCTGTAGACTTCGAATCATCATCTTTGCTCAACTTGCAACTAGTTTGCATGTGAGTGATAACTGGTTTGAAATCTTCCATTCCGAACCTCTTTATCATTTCTTTGATATACTTGGTTTGAGAAATAAAAATTACTTGGTTTCTTTGACGTATCTGAAGTTCCAGAAAGAAGGATAGTTCTCCAAGTAACGAAATTTCAAATTCATTTTTCATATATTTTGCAAATTTATGGCTTAACCTGTCATCATCACTATCAAAAATAATATCATCAACATAAACTTCAACTAATAAAATAGTGAACTTAATTGGTGTGTTTGTTCTAGTGAACAGATTCTTCTTCTAGTCTCAACTCCTGCATCTTTGTTTCTGATAATCTGATTTGAAGGATGATTCTTTTGTACTCGTTTATTAGGTGTATTTGGAGACACTTGTTGAACTTTCTCTTCTACTTTTGTCAGATTCTCTTCATCTTCCTCTTCTACTTCTTTTTCATCTTCTGCTTCTTCTTCTAAGGGCTATTTCATTGATTTATTTTCTTCTTCCTTTGATTTTGGTCTTCCTGTTTCATCAATTGTCACGTTGATGCTTTCCGCAACTTTGTTCAATCTTAGATTGTAACACTTGTATGCTTTCCTTGTACTTGAGTAACCAACAAGTACTCTTTTGTCCACACGAGAGTCAAACTTTCCCATTCTGTCATCTTCTCTTTTGATATAGCATTTGCTTCCAAAAACTTTGAAGTGCTTCACATTTGTTGGTCTTCCTTTCCATAGCTCGTAAGGACTTTTGTCGGTGTTGTTTTTGAGAATTACTCTATTTTGAATGTGAAATGTTGTATGCACTACCTGTGTCCAAAAAATATCTGTCAACTTTGAATCCATTATCATTGTTTGAGCCATTTCCTGTATTGTCTTATTCTTTCTTTCAACAACTCCACTCTGTTGAGGTGTCCTAGCAACGAAGAATTGCCTTTTTATTCCATGATTGTTGTAGTAGTCCATAAATTCCTTTGAGGTGAACTCTCCTCCATTATCAGATCTCAAGCATTTGATTTTTCAATCCATTTCATTTTCAACCATTTCCTTGTAGATCTCAAAGTTTTCAAAAGCTTCTGACTTATTCTTGAGAAAGCAAATTGCATTCATTCTTGTATAATCATCAACTAATAACATCAAGTATTTCTCACCTTTTAAGCCCTTTTTTGTAGTTGGTCCAACTAGATCAGTATGCATAATTTTCAGTTGTCTTGTCGTTGAATATTCCTTTGATTTGAACCTGGTCTTTGTTTGCTTTCCTTGTTGACAATGCTTGCATAAAGTATTGGTTGGTTTCATGATATGGGGCATTTCTCTGACTGCTTCTCTTTTGCTGAATTTGAAAAGGTTATCAAAATGTATGTGACCCATTCTTTTGTTCCATAGCCAACTTTCATCTTCCTTTCCTAGACAACACTTTTCATTTACAATTTCACTTAACACATATATGTTACTTGAAGTTCTTGCAACTGTAGCAATCAATTTCCTTGAACCTTCTTTTCTTATCTCACACTTTTTTGAATCAAAAGTAACTTTATGACCTTGGTAACACATTTGACTCACACATAGAAGGTTTTGTTTCATATCTTCTACTAGTAGAACATTTTCTGCCTTTTCATTCTTGTTCCCAATTCAGACTGTGCCTTTTCCAATGATTTTGGCTAAATCATAATTTTCGAAGGAGACTAATCCATCTCTTTCCTTTCGTAATGTAAGAAACTTGTCTCTATCACCTGTCATGTGTTTTGAACACCCACTGTCAACATACCAACCACATTTCTTCTTCTTATCTTGTAGAGAACTTGTGCATTCTTCATTGCTATATTGATATTTCTTTCTTATCCATGTCCTTTTCTGAGTTCCATGTCTGTGACTAATGTTATTATGTTGAGGTTCTTTAGGAGGGGCTGTCATTATGCACTCTTTGTCCATGTGTCCAAAATTGTTACATTTGTAACATTCTACTTCAGTGCTCTAAGATTCAAACCTGTTGTAACTTTTTCTCTATGTTTCACTAGGCCTTCTTAAATAACCCCTTTGTGTATGACTCTCAAAGTTGTTATTATTCTTGATGTTAACTCTACAATTTACAGCTTTATGTCCAAGATTATTACATGCATAACATAAACCAAAAAATATAGTTTGATACCTGGGAGTTGAGGATATTTTGAAAGGAGGTGCTATGATGAATTCTTCTTCTTCTTGAGGTCTATTTTTTGTTTGTTGATTCTGAAATATGAATCTTCTCTGTGGAGGAGTGTCCCTGTAATCTTCCTTGTATATCCTTCTATCCCCTTTGATTGTTTTTGCATAACTTTTTGGATATGTTTCTTTCTTTGTTGCTTTGGAGCTTGATCCCTTTTATGCCTGATTGTATCCAAGTCCGGTCTTGTCAAAATGAGATTTTTTACTACCGATAATGTCATCCAAAACTTTTGAGATATTCTGCATATTTTTCTTTTGAATATCCTTTCTTAATGTGACAATTTCTACTTCCAAGTTTCCAATGATCCTGTCATTTTCTTCTAGCTGTTCTTTGAGAGATTCTTCAATTCTTTTATCTTCTTCTATTTGAACCTTCAATTTTTTGGTCATTTGTTCTAGTTCTTGAATGTCTTCTTTATTTTTTAGTTTTTCTTGTAGTTTCTTGTTTTTCTTCTTTTCTCTTCTGATAACTTCTATGACACACATTAATTCTTCTCGAAAGTCAACTTCTACCTCTTCAATTTCTTCTTCAACTTATTCATATTCTTCTTTAGATTCTTCATATTCTTCTTTGGAGTATTCTTTATCAGAGTCTTCTACTGCCATGAATAGAAATCTTCCCATCTCATTGTCACTGACTTCATCTTCATCTGATAATGAGATGTCTTATTTGGTGCATAAGCTTTTCTTGAAAACTTTATTTGTAGTTATTTTTCCTGTATATGTTTGTTTTCCTTTTGAGTAACCTTCATCAGTTATCTTTTTCTTATGAGGACATTTTTTAGAAAAATGACCAATTCCATCACAATTAAAATAAATTAAAGGAAGCTTACCCCTATACCTACCATTGGTTCCCTTGTTTAGTCTTTTGACGAAGTTGGCCACTTCTTCATCATCTTCCGAGACGTCACCGTTGCTGCTATATTCTTCTTGTTGCTTTTTATTTTTCTTTGATATTTTGGATGCTTTGAAGGATGTTTATTTTACATCTGGATTTTCCCATTCAGTTCTCATTTCATATGTTATGAAGATTCCATGCAGTTCACCCATGCTTATTGAGTTTATATCTGATCTTTCTTCTAGTGTTGATATCTTGGGGTTAAATCTCATAGGAAGAGATATTAGTACCTTTTGAACACTTATAGATTCTTTGATTTCTTCTCCCATTCCTATGATTGCATTCACTATTTCATCGAATCGTAAGAAGTAGGCTGCAATATTCTCATATTCCTTCATTTTTAGTTGTTCGAGCTGACCTCTGTAAGTTTGAAGATTTTCTCTTTGACTTTTGTATCTCCTTCATAATTATTTCGAATCTTGTACCAAATCTCTTTAGCAGATTTACAATGTACAACTTTGGTGAATACCGTTTCACTAAGACCATTCAAAAGTGCATTTGTGGCTTTGGAATTATTCTGACCAAGTTTCACTACTTTGTCATTTGTTGGTGGAATTGTTGGTGCTGTGTATCCATCTATAATTGATTTCCAAATTTCAAATCCTTGTGCCTATATATGTCTTCATCCTTATGCTCCAAAAAGCATACTTTTGTCCATCAAACCGTGGTATTCCATTTTTATACAAGTTGTTTCTCTCCATGATCTACCTTTCAGTGGTTAAACTGATTTCTCAAGAAACCCGCTCTGATACCAATTGTTGGGTTACTGAGATGGGGGTGAATCAGTAATAGCACAATTATAGTCCTTTTTAACCAAATAATCCAAGTGTTATTTCAATGTAGAATTATTATCCAATAATGAGCAATAAGAAATGAACAATCACACACATACACAGTACACCAATGTTTTACATGGGAACCCAAAGTGGGAGAAAACCATAGAATGATTTTTCTTATATGTCTTCAAGAATTACATTCATTGGAAGCACCAACTTGCTTTGTTTTCTAGCTGTAACTAGAAGGAGGCTCCAACCCCCTAGTTTCTCAGGATACAACTTGAGGGAAGCTCCAACTCCCTAATTATTTGGCTACAACTAGAAGGAGGCTACAACCCCCTATGTTCTTCGGCTACTACCGGAAGGTGGCTACAACCACCTGTCCTTGCCCTGTCCAACTGCCCTAAAGTATAAGTAGGATGATGGAACCACTGACAACTTGTCACTATGAGATATACTTATGTACAAATGTATCAACCTGTGACTGTGAGATACACTGCTGCACAACTGTATCAACCTGTACCACTGACCTATATCCAATCTGTACAACTTCCCTGTAATCAATTTGTACCTGAACTGAACATGTATCTACAAAAATACATAAAGTACATGACCTATAGCGCTATAGCCCATGTATGTACACTCCCTATCTATTATGCAACCTATGTATGTACGTGCCCTAACTGTTATGCAACCTGTGTATGCCTTCTGAAAACTAGGGTTTCCTTTTTCTTGAAAAATTCTAACCCTCTGTTACTTCCTTCACATAGATCTGTAACCTGTCACTATATCTAGACTGTAACTGTACCCTGTGCATGCATCCTCATATGTAACCTTTACTCAAGGAAAATATGTCTCTCTCTAGTCATGTGCCACATAGGTGTGTGTAATCATGAACAAGTATAATATCATTCCAGTGATCTTATTCATCAAACCCTTTCTAATATTCAACCTCTCAATACATCAACTACTACACAAATACAAGCTATCAACCATGTACCATAAAAATCCTTAGCCATATGCCAAGAAATACAAGATGTGCCTCACAAGAAGTATCAATGATGAACATACCAGCACTGTCTTTCTGTAGATATGACTTATACAGAAGATCCCATGTAGCCACTAGTATCTCTAGGGAGAATACTCAAATCTCCTTTGTCATTCCTCATGGATAGATCAAAATCCAACTATTCATAGAAATAATACATACCTTTTGAACCAATGGATGGATCTAATTTATCTGAGCACTTGCTGGCATAGGGGCAGACCCAGGGTTTAACTCCAAGAGCGCACCAACAAGCCCTAACTACTGGCCCTTTTGGAAACACATGTGAAGAAGATGCAGTCTCACCCAAAGTATCTATGGGGGGGTTGCAGGACAAAGATTTACACAACCAAAGGGAATACCAAGTGGATATAATATAGGAGCAATGCAGCATTTATATATCACTTACCAGTTCAGATCTACTCCGCAGAACTATCTATTAGATATAACATAGTAATGAAAATAGTAGTATATCACATGGAAAAGAACAGAGCATCAATCACACACACAACACAATATATACGTGGTTCATCCTCTCTTTAGGGCTACATCCACATAACTGTGCTTTATAATATATTAAGATGAAGCATACAATTCTTGTCTGTGCTCTTAGCTAGAGGATCTTCTTTCTTCTAGTTTCTTTCTCTCTTTCTCCCTTCCCTGCACACCTAGCTGTAGGGTTGATCTTCACACCTAGCTAAATATCTTACAATACTTGAAGGATCTCACAATATAATGGTCCTCTCTCACTAACAATATCTCCACATAAAATAATCGAACCCATCCCAGGTCCCCTTGAACTTTATTTATACATTAAAATAGTTTCGCTGACAACCTTAGGCCGAGACCTAAGTGTCAAAACCCTAGATACCAAAACCCTAGGTGTCTAAAACCCTAGGTCAACTTGACCCATGTTTTCAGGGCTTCGTCAGCCTGTCTTTCCTTTCTTCTCGTGAAGTGCTCCAAAGCATCCAACGATAGATTTTTCTACTTGTTGATTTGTCCATGATCCATCTTCCTTGTTGATATGTCATCCTCGATCTCTACGTCCAACATCTTGCTTTATCTTACTTATCTCCATCTTTTCTTCTCTTTTGCTCACTTCGACCCAGTAACAGTCTCTGTGTCTTCCGTGCAATTCACATTTTTCCTTTTATTCCTTGATCTTCGCTTGCTTCCATAACCAAGGGCCAACAGGCCCCCAACACTCACCTGTGACTCATCCCGAGGCACTTCAGATCACAACTCCCTGTTTTACTTCAACTTCAGATTGCGTAGGGAAGCCTTTCGTTCCAGTTCTAGTCCTCCCTTCCTTCCTTGTGTAGACTGTCTTTTTTGTGTCTGGTACCTAGTTTCAACTGCACTTGGTACCTAAACCCTTTTTCTCATGCTTTTACTAAGAGCTACGAGGCAACTGGTTGTCATAGTATAACTTCAGTCGGATCCTGTTCACCAAACCTTCCTTCCATTCTCCATTCAAAGTATTCAACTAAATATCTCCTCCTTCTATAACGTAGGCAACCTCATATGGCCCAAGCCAATGTGTTATGAACTTCCTAGTATGCTTCATCAACTTACTGTCATATACCAGTACCAGATCACCTTGCTTAAATACCTTCTTCTTGATGTGTCTATCATGGTAGGCCTTCTCTCTTTCCTTTTGTACTTGTTGATGGAATCCTGCAATGAATCTATCTTCTTCCAGTTCGACCAACTACGCAAGCCTCTCTCTAATAGTTCCAGTGTCATCCATATCTGTAAAGGAAACAATTCGTAAGCTAGGTACCAAATATTCCATTGGGACAACGAATTCAAGACCATACACCAGTTTGAATGGAGTCTACATTGTTAGCTTCTTACAAGTGGTTCTATAGGCCCATAATATTGTTGGTACTCTTAAATCCCAGTCATCCTTATTCACACTAAAAATATTCGTCAGCATTGTCTCCAAAATATTGTTGAATGCTTCGACTGTCCCGTTCACTTGTGGATGGTAAGGTGTGCTCTTCTGATGATGAACTGTAAATTCCTCGGTCAAGGCTTCAATTGTTTTATTAATGAAATGTGTGAATTGATCGCTCATAAGGATCTTTGGGCATCTAAACTTGGTTATGATGTCATCAAATATGAAGCACGCAACTGTAGTGGCACTACAGTCCTTAACTGCTATTTCTTCGGCCCATATGGTCAAGTACTATGTCACAATGATTATGTACCTTGCTCCTGTGTGCTTCCCTGGTGGGTTAATAGGTCCCATGAAGTCAATGGCCCATTTCTCAAATGCTTGTAGGGTCAGTTGTGGTGATAACAACATTTCATCTCTTCTGGATGGTTTTCCAACTCTTTGGAATAGATCGCAAGCTATGTAATAGTCCTTAGCATCTTTGTGTAAGGTAGGCCACCAAAGGCTAGCTCTAAGAACCTTCTCCGCAGTTTCTTTCCCTACATAGTGTCCTCCTGCAATGCTTTCATGGGCTTCGATGAGGATCAATGGTCGCTATGTCTCCATAACACACCTCCTTAGTATCTCATCAGGTCCCATCTTGTATAGCTGCCCAACTATAAGTGAAAAGTCTGCAGTGCACACTACTAGTTGTTTCCTCTGGGTGATTATATATTCACTAGGTGCCATTCCTGTTGACAGGAACTGGACTATTTCTACAAAGTGGTCGTCAATATTTCTAATGGCTAGCAACTATGCATCTAGCAGTGTATCCTCCAAACTATTAGTCTCTTCTCCATTTTCCAACCTTGACAAGTGGTCAAGACCTTTGTTCATTCTTCCTGGATTAACCACGATCTCAAAATAATATTCTTAAAATAGAAGAAGTCATTTTCATATTCTCCCCCCCAACACTGGCTTATTGACTAGGTATTTCAATGCAGAGTGATCAGTAAAAATTTTAAAGTGTCCTCCCAACAAGTAGTGGTGGAACTTTTGCAGTGCATACACCATGGCTAACCCTTCTCTCTCAGTGGTGGTGTAATTAATCTCTATTGTGGATAGTTTCCTGCTATCAAAGGCTAACACGTGGTCGATGTCTCCTGTTCCCGATTGTGATAACACAAAACCTAATGCAATAGAATATGCATCGACATGCACATGAAACTCCTTGCTCCAATCTGGAAAAACCAGAACAGGCGCAGTAACCATTTTCTTTTTCAGCGTGTCGAAGATCTACTAACATTCTTCATTCTAGTGAAATTGACAGTCTTTCTTCAAAAGCTTCTCCATGGGTGTTGTAATCTGGGCATAGCCTTTAATGAACTTCTTGTAATATCCAGTGTGTCCCAGCACAATGTGTAGCTATTTGAATGAAGTAGGAGGGGGTAGATCAACTGTGATGGAAAATTTAGATGGATCTACCAGCAATCCCTGCTTGAATACAATATGACCTGACAACACTCCAAATGGTGAAAAGAAAATGCACTTCTTCAGGATTAAGGCAATATGACACTGCCTGCACTTGTCCAATATTAGCCTTAAACATTTGATATTATTTTGCAATAAACTAAAGAAAGTCCAATCATCAAAGTATGCTTCTAGAAACTTATGTAGAAACTCCTTGAATTCTTTGACCACCACCCTGGAAAAGATGGCTTGAGCATTCTTCAATCCAAACGACATTACTGTATATTGGTAGGATCCCCGTTATGTGGAAAAAATGGTCTTATGGCGATATTCCTTGGCAATCTAGATCTGATGGTATCCTGAAAATTGATCTGTAAAAGAGTATACCTCCTGGTGTCCTACATTATTTAACACTTCATCAGTGAATGGTGTAGGGAAGGGGTCATGCAAAAATGCATCATTCATCTTCCTGAGATCTACACAGATCTTGATCTCTCCTGTCTTCTTGTCTTGGAACACCATAAAGATAATCCATTTTGATTCTTCGACAGGTTCTATAATCCCTGCTTCCAGCATTCTGTCAAGCTCAATCTTCACTTTCTCCTTATATTTAGGGTTCAATCTGTAGGGTCTCTGTTTGACTATTCTTGAATCCAGTTTCAAAGGGATCCTCGTCTCTACCATAGGCCCTTTAATGCCCTTCATATTAGTGAACTTGATTGGAAACAAGTCTTGATACTCATGTAGCAATTATGTGATCTTTTCAATAGTGGAAACATCCCAATAATCTCCAACATTTGCAAGCTTCAGTGTTTGTTCTGTACCAATATTTATTTTCTTGATCTTGATAGGCTATACAATAAATGGTAGCTCAAATCCTTGTCCTTCCACATCTCTCTGGACCTTTGTTTCTGTGATGTTCACCTTCCTAGGATCATCGTCTTCCTCAGTATTGATGTTGTAACAGCCTTGCAGTTTCTAGAGAGGTGCAGTCCATTCGTCCTCTTCTTGTTCCAAAGGGAGGCTAGGTGCCTCCTCGAAAACTTTGTGTCTTATGACCTGTAATGCTTGATCTACTATAGGATATTGGCTTTCAAATAAAAAGGTAGTGACAAAGTTCTGAGTCATACCTTCCCAATCTGTAGTGATGAGGTGCATCTCTTCTTGAAGGTACCAGTTGATAGGGGTTGTGTCCAGCATGTTAATGAATTTGTGCACCCACTTCTCTTGAGGAATGTTGCTCTATTCTTCCTTGCAACTTCGTACATGGTCCTTCGGACAAATCCGACCTATGTTTCTAAGTTCGCATCCTTCTACTTTCTCTGAGAACCGTGCTGTCATCAAAGTACGACATTGTACCCATTCTGTAATGTTGTTTTTGTGTGTCCCCCACCATCCTGTTGGTGTGGCTTTCAAGGCCTCATCCATTACCAACAATCATTGTTGTGTTGGTACACTTTCGTCAAAGTCTGAAAAGAAGGTTTCTAAAGGATTCAGACCATCAAAGGTGGGTAAGTTTCTTACTGTTGTATCGATCCAACGTACTTCCCTAGTTAATATAGCACATCTCCTTGTAGATACTTCATACATTTTGTTCTGCCAGTTCTCTAGTGCTTCTTTTGAATCTGAGGAACATGCATTGTCACTTCACTAGCTCAAATTTCCATCCACCATAGGATTAATGTAATCCCATTGTCTGGTTGTTAATTTGTATATGTTTTCTAGTTCATATGCGCAGTCTTCTTCTTTGATGGGATCTGTGTATCATTGACCTTCATCAATATATAAAGGTGCAATGATCCTAAGTACATCTCCTTCAAACGTCATTTTTGTTTTCTTTAAATCGACCACAATGGAATTATTGAAAGCTCAATCAATTCCTAATAGTGCAGGGTAAGGACAACTATCATCAACAATCTCAATTACCTCAAAGTCTACAAACGTCCTCACTCTGTCGATGTCCACAGGGACATGTTCCAATATTCCAAAGGGTATTAAAGCTTCTTGATTATCCATCCTAAGTCTGATAGGAAAATAAATCAACATAGGCTTTCCCATCAGTGCTCAAGTTTGCTTTGTCATGACATTGACCTCCGACCCTAAGTCGAGGACCACATAGTCTATAGCATACTCTCCATTCTGAGCATTCCATTGTAGTTCCTTATTTTTCCTTCTCTTCTTAGATAGTTTATGTATTGTTTTATTTAGTAAAGGATCTACCCTTCCCATATCATACTGTCTGACCAAATTTTGTAGTTCTTGTATGGCTTTCTCATCTTTAATCAGCTTTATAAAGGTATACAAGAAACTGACAATTTTACTTGCCTCTTTTCCATCTTCCGGAAAAGTAAACTGGTCAAATTCCAGAGGCATTCCACATTCTCTTACTTTTGGTCATGTCTTCAATGAAGAACCTTGGTCTCCCCTGAATTCTTTTCTTTCCTCCTCGAACATTTGTTTTTCTTTCTTTGCATCAAAATTTTGTGTTTTTTCTGCAGCTTTCCTGAATCTTGATTCTTCTATAGTCTTTCCTTGGATTACTCTATCCTCTCCTATAACAATGCCTCCTCGAGTGATAAAATGACTGTAGGGTATGCTCCGCAAGGTTATGATTTGATTAATTGTATTTGCGGGTTCTTTTGAGGTCCCCATTTCTCCTGAAGTTTAGCCATCAATGTTGGACATTCCTCGATAACATACTCGAAGGAGTTGCAATAACTGCAAGTGGTACAAGGGTTTTGACAACCCCTTTCCAAGTGTCCTGGCTATGCACAGTTATAAAAGATTATCTTTCCTCAACCTCAACCCATACCTCCTCCTCTTCCTCAAAATCCACCACGAGGGTTGAAGTTTTCTCTCCCAAGGGAGTTATACTACGTAGTGTTTCCTTCTTGCTATACTTCACCTTGAATTTTTTATATAACCCTTTATCATTCATTCATGAGGCCGTAAGACCTAAAATCCCTATCATCATGCCCCATGGACTTATAGAATGTGAAATACAAATTTGTGGGTGTCTGAACATATTTTTTCATGTAATAGCATTCACCAGGGCGATGTCTATTTCTACATACCTCGCACTAGGGTAGGGTAACTTGCTTCAAAGGACTCAGATCTCTAGAGGCCAAGTATTTATGGAATAGGGAATAATGTTCCTTGTCATGGCCTTTTGATTTGCATCTGACACACCAGATATATTCCCTTGTATTTCTTCATATCTTTGACCTACAGAGACAAACTAGTTAGCTGACTCAAGATTTGACTCATACTTGAACTGGATTCTCCCATAGGGGTTTATTCTAGCTTCATGGAAATATCCAACGCCTCATCCTGCGAAGCAATCTTCTATTGCATCAGAGGAAATCTAATGTGTGGTAAGAGAACAACAATGAACCATTCCTTGTTCTTCTCATCTGGGATCTAGAAACTCAAGTGGCCCATCAAGGTTTTAAACCTCTGATCGAACTCCCATACCGATTCAACTATTCTCTGCTTGATTTATTTTAGTTCTATAATTTATTGTGACTCTGACTTGGGTATCTTGAACTCAACAATTAGTGCGTTCTTGATTTCATTCAACGGTTTAGGCTAGGCAATTCCCTTAACAAACTTTATGTACCAGCTGAGTGTGCGGTCTCTTAGGGTAGTACTAAACTCATCTCGTTTGATAGCTTCATCGGTGATGTTCTTAATGCTCCATATGGCTTCGCATAGAAACCAGTGTTGATTAGGATCTTCAGATCCATCTCCTTTGAAGGTGGGTAACCTCATCTCATCTGTGATAGATCTTCCTAGGTTTCCTGACTGATTAGGTGTTGGGATACTAGTGACAGTGTTGTGAATTCTCGAGTGACTCTGATTAATTTGATTGCTCAATGTTTTTGAATCAAAAAGAGGAGTAATAGTACTTACTTCAACAATTTGCGTAGTTCTCGAAGCTTCTGGATATTCCCGATGAGGTTCTTCAACTTTCCCTTCCTCTGGCCCAACGGACTCTGAATTCTCTTCATCCGTCAGATCCGCCTCTTCTCCACTGTAGAAACCCTCATCCCCATAGTTCTTCTTAAATAGGTCTGCAAGAGGAACTTCTTTGAACACTCTCCCACTGCGCGTTTGTCTGATCTTTGTGTCAATGTCGTTGTCTGAGTTCTTGAACATTATCTTTTCAATCCAGCAGACTACTGTATCTTCAAGATGTTCTTCTCATGCAATAAAATCTTGATCTTCAACTTTAGAAAATGTAAAAATTTTCTTCTAGGTCCCTTAAATAAATATCTCTTTGCTTCGCTATATGATTCTACTCCGTTAACAACAAACTCAGTGATATACCCTCCAATGGTACTATCAAACCAGTGATCTACTTCTCTTGACATGGCGTTATCAACTCTCTTGACCTTCTTGATTAGTGTCGATGTCCAAACCACAGGAGGTCTAGATCTGATCTCAAATTGGGTATCTTCTATCCTAGCTAACCACTCGTATAGCTCCTTATGAATCCCTCCAAATAAAATCTCGTGTATATCAATAAAGATATATATTTCTAGCCAATCTTTTGTACTAAGATTAGGGTTCTTTTTCTAGGCTTCAACGAAGTCCTTTTCTTGATCTTCTATCCACTTTTGAATCTCTTTCTTTGATGGAAACCACCTTGACATTCCCTCAAGAATATTCCTATCCCAGCAACGGAACCATTTGTTGGCATAGCGGCAAGCCCAGGGTTCATCTCCAAGAGCACACCAACAAGCCCTAACTACTGGCCCTTTTGGAAACACTTGTGAAGCATATGCAATCTCACCCGAAGTAGCTATGGGGGGGGGTTGCAGGACAGATATGTCTACAGCCAAAGGGAATACCAAGTGGATCTAATACAGGAGCAATGAAAAATTTATATATCACTTACTAGTTCATATCTACTCAACAGAACTATCTATCAGATCTAAGACAGTAATGTAAATAGTAGTATATCACATGACAAAGAACAAAGCATCAATCACGCACACAACGCAAGATATATGTGGTTCACCCTCTCTCTAGGGCCATGTCCACATAATTGTTCTTTATAATATATTAATATGAAGCATATAGTTCTTGTCTGTGCTCTTAGCTAGCATATCTTCTTTCTTTTTCTCTTTCTCCCTTCCCTACACACCAAGATGCAAGGTTGATCTTTGCACCCAGCTAAATATCTTACAATACCTGAAGGCTCTCACAATACAATGGTGCTCTCTCACTAACAATATATCTACATAACATAATAAAACCCATCCCAGGTCCTCCTGAACTTTATTTATACATTACAATAGTTTCACTGACAGCCTTAGGCCGAGACCTAAGTGTCAAAACCCTAGATACCAAAACCCTAGGTGTATAAAACCCTAGGTCAACCTAACCCGCATTTTTAGGGCTTCGCTAGCCTATCTTTCCTTTCTTCTCATGTGGTGCTCCAAAGCATCCAACGGTAGATTTTTCCTCTTTCTGAGTTGTCCACGATCCATCTTCCTTGTTGATCTGTCATCCTCGATCTCTACGTCCAACGTCTTGCTTTATCTTAATTCTCTCCATATTTTCTTCTCTTTTGCTCACTTCGACCCAGTAACAGTCATTATATCTTCTGCGCAGTTCACATTTTTCCTTTTCTTCCTTGATCTTCACTTGCTTCCATAACCAAGGGGAAAAAACAATTTAGACCTTCTTGGGAGCTTGATCTCAGAATCTAGAACCTCTGCATCTTCACCTTCTCAAGTTTCCATGGCTTTATCAACATGTACTCACCCTATACACAACCAGCCCATGTATGTATGCACCCTATACACAAACAACTTGCATACATGTACACACCCTATACACAACCATCATGCATATGTACACACCCTATTCATAGACAACCCATGTACATGTACTCACCCTATACACAGACAGCCTGCGTATGCCTCGGAAAATAGGGTTTTTTGTATTCATTGTAATTTCAAGAATTTTTCCGTCAACCCTTCATGCTACCTCATATGTTCGCCACTTCAGATGTATCCACAAGTATTTACATTAATCTTTACACAATAAAATAGATATACAATATGTACAAGTGTGTCCTTAATGAGTGATATTTTCCTCTTATTTATATCTTCTCCATTTAAAATAATTTCTTTTGCAAGACACTTTGACTCTTGGGGAATTCTATAAGACTCATGAGGGTTGTCCAATTTCATATGGTCATAACTCTCTAACCGTGAGGAGTTATGTGACGTTCCACATACCACCAGAAATAGAATGACAAGAACTATGCATCTAGGATAGTTTCACTGACAAATTCAATATCATTCATCTCAGTATTCCACAATTAAGAATGGGTTCTCTAACCATACTTCTAGGATAACTCAATCCGTAAAGCATCTTCCCGTGAGGGATTTTACCATAAGGGGACCACTTTGGAGTTCATCCATCTGTACTTCTTATCAACCATGACAAGACAATAATGAGTCATCTTTACATCAAACAAACTCGGGTCCATTACCCAAACCGTTTTTCTATTGGGATTTCTTCAAAGGTTGAAATCAATGACAACCAACCTTAATCAATGCAAATCGCATCCCAAACCATTTTGGGGACTCTTGGCCAATTCCTCCTGAGGACATAAAAGCCTAACGGAGCAACATTTTTGAGTTCAGTGAGATGTTGTAAGCTTGTTTAGGCATGGATTAGGTGACCACTTTATCCATCCACTCCCGAGGGATGGTTTCATAAATTGTACCCCTTAATCCAAATGTTGCATTGCTTCAAACTGAGCAAAAAACTAGTTCTTATAATCAATGAGTAAAGAAACTTCTGAGGCATGGCACCCAGGATTGAGGGGAGCTCTAGGTGAAATCCTATTCCAGTAATCCATCGGATTCGATAGCTCCTCAATCTTAGTCTTGGTTTTCATTTTATGACCATTTGCAAGTCTCATCCCAAACCATTTCAAGGACTCTTGGCCAATTCCTCCTCGGGGCATAAAAACGTAATGAAGCAACATTTTTTATTTCCATGAGATGTTCCAATATTTGTTAGGCATGGAATGTGTGAACACATTTTTCATCCATTCTGGAGGCATGGTTTCATAAATTGGACCCCTAAATCCAAATGTTGCATTGCTTCTTACTGAGAAAAAACCTAGTTCTCAAAATCGATGAAAAAAACAACTTTCGAGGGATTGGACCCAGGAGTGAGGGGTGCTCTAGCTAAAATCATATGCCAGGAATCCAACGGAGATGACGGTTTCTCAAAATGAGTCTTGATTTTCATTATATGCTCAGTTACAAGTCGCATCCCAAACCATTTTGGGGACTCTTGGCCATTTCCTCCTCAAGGCATAAAAGCCTAATGAAGCAACATTTTTGAGTTCTGTGAGATGTTGCAATATTGTTTAGGAATCTAACACATTGTCCATCCACTCTTGAGGCACAGTTTCATAAATTGGACCCCTTAATCCAAATTTTGCATTGCTTCAAACTGAGAAAAACACTAGTTCTTGAAATCAATGAGTAAAGCAACTTCCGAGGCATGGAACCCTAAATTTAATCCATCGGAGTCGACGGTTCCTCAATTTGAGACTCAATTTTTATTTTATTCCTAGTTGTAAGTCCCATCCCGAACCATTTCGGGGACTCTTGGCCAATTCCTCCTCAGGGCATAAAATCCTAACAAAGAAACATTTTTGAGTTCCGTGAGATGATGCAAGATTTTTTAGGCATGGAAAAGGTGACCAATTTGTCCATCCTCTCCAAAGACATGGTTTCATAAATTGGACCCCCTAAATCTAAATGTTGCATTACTTAAAATTGACCAAAACACTAGTTCTTGTAATCGATGAAAAAAACAACTTCCAAGGTATTGGACCTGAGAGTGAGGGGTGCTCTAGTTGAAATACTATGCTAGGAATCCAACGAAGACAACAGTTCCTCAATCAGAGTCTCAGTTTTCGTTATATTCCTAGTTACAAGTCGCATCCCAAACCATTTCGAGGACTCTTGGCCAATTCCTCCTCGAGGCAAAAAAACCTAACAGAGCAACGTTTTTGAGTTCCATGAGATGTTGCAATCTTGTTTAGGCATGGAATATGCGACCACATTGTCCATCCTCTCCCAAGGCATGGTTTCATAAATTGGACCCCTAAATCCAAATGTTGCATTGCTTCTTACTAAGAAAAACCCTAGTTCTCAAAATCGATGAAAAAAACAACTTTCGAGGGATTGGACCCAGGAGTGAGGGTTGCTATAGCTGAAATCCTATGCTAGGAATCCAATGGATATGAATATTACTCAATTCAAGTCTCGGTTTTTGTTATATTCTTAGTTGCAAGTCG
This sequence comes from Picea glauca, assembly GCA_000966675.3. Taxonomy (NCBI): domain Eukaryota; kingdom Viridiplantae; phylum Streptophyta; class Pinopsida; order Pinales; family Pinaceae; genus Picea; species Picea glauca. The sequence goes on along the minus strand of JZKD02S2357433.1, from coordinate 532,516 downwards.
CATCTGAAACCATTTCAAGGGCTCTTGGGCAATTCCTCCTCAAGGCATAAAACCATAATGGAGCATCATTTTTGAGTTATGTGAGATGATGCAAGATTGTTTAGGCATGGAATAGGTGACCACATTGTCCATCCTCTCCCGAGGCACAATTTCATAAATTGGACCCCTTAATCCAAATGTTGCATTGCTTTAAACTGAGCAAAACACCACTTCTCAAAATCAATGAGTAAAGAAACTTTAGAGGCATGGAACCCGGGGGTGAGGGGTGCTCTAGCTAAAATCCTATCCCAGTAATCCATTAGAGTCGAATATTTCTCAATCCGAGTCTCTGTTTTCATTTTACACCCAGTTGTAAGTCACATCCCAAACCATTTTGGGGACTCTTGGCCAATTCCTCCTCAGGGCATAAAAGCCTAGCAAAGAATCATTTTTGCATTTTGTGTGATAATGGAGCCTTTTTTAGGCATGGAATAGGTGGCCACATTTTCCATCCACTCTAAAGGCATGGTTTCGTAAATTAGACCCTTAAATTCAAATGTTGCATTGCTTCTTACTGAGAAAAAACCTAGTACTTGAAATTGATGTAAAAAACAACTTCCAAGGCATGGGACCAGGGAGTGAGGGGTGATCTAGCTGAAATCCTATCCCAAGAATCCAACAGAGATGATGGTTTCTCCATCCAAGTCTTGGTTTTCGTTATATTCCCAGTTGCAAGTCGCATCCCAAACCATTTCGGGGTCTCTTGGTGAATTCCTCCTCAGGGCATAAAAACCTAACAAAGCAACATTTTTGAGTTCCATGAGATATTGCAATATTGTTTAGGCATGGACTAGGTGACCACATTATCCATCCACTCCCGAGGCATGGTTTCATAAATTGGACCCCTAAATCCAAATGTTGCATTGTTTCAAACTGAGCAAAACCCTAGTTCTCGAAATCAATGAGTAAAGAAACATTCAAGGCATGGCACCTGGGAGTGAGAGTGCTCTAGTTGAAATCTTATGCTAGGAATCCAATGGAGATAATAGTTCCTCAATCCAAGTCTCGGTTTTCATTTTATTCCCAGTTGCAGGTCGTATCCCAAACCATTTCGGGGACTCTTGGACAATTCCTCCTTAGGGCATAAAAACCTAACGAAGGAGCATTTTTTAGTTCCGTGAGATGTTGCAAGCTTGTTTAGGCATGGAATAGGTGACCACATTGTCCATCCACTCATGAGGCATGACACCCGAGAGTGAGGGGTGATATAGCTACAAGGCATGCAAAGGCAAGGCATGACATAACATGGCAAGGCAAGGTATGATATGGAAAGGCATGGTATGGAAAGACAAGTCATGGAAAGTGAATGGAAGACATGGAATTGAAAGGCATGGTATGGAGGGTCATGGCATGGAAAGGAATATCATACGATAGAAATGCATGGCATGGAAAGGCATGGAATGTAATGACATGGCATGGCATGCAAAGGCAATCCATGTCATGACATGGAAAAGTATGGCATGGTATGGAAAGACAAGGCCAAGCATTGCAAGGAATGGTATGGAGTGGCATATGACATGGAAATTCATACCATATGATAGCAAGTCATGGCATGGAAATGAAAGGCAGCATGGCATGGCAAGGTAAGGCATGGCATGGCAAGGCAAGGCATGACATTTCATGGAAAGACAAGGCATGGCAAGGCAAGGAAAGGAATGCAAAGGCAAGGCATGGCATGGAATGGAAAGGCAAGGCAATGCATGGCATGGAAATACAAGGCACTACAAGGTATGGCATGGCAAGACATGCAAAGGAAAGGCATGGAAAGGCAAGGCATGGCATGGAAAGGCATGCAAAGGCAAGGCATGGCATAGAAATTCAAGGCATGATATGGAAAGGCATGGCATGGAAAGACAAGGCATGGAAAGTGAATGCAAGGCATGGTATGAAGAGGCATGGCAAGGAAAGGCATACCATACAATAGAAAGGCATGAAATGGCATGGAATGGAATGATAAGGAATGGCATGGCATGGAAAGGGAAGGCACGGAAAGGCAAGGCATTCAAAAGTCAAGGCATAGCATGGCATGCCAAGGAAAGACAATGCATGGAATGACAAGGGAAGGAAATGCATGGCATGACAAGGCAAGGGATGGCACAGAAAGGCATGAAAAGGCAAGGCATGACATGGCATGACATGGAGAGGAAAGGAATGGAAAGTAAAGTCATGGAATGACATGGTAAGGCAAGAAAATGCATGGAAATAAAAAGTAATGCAAGGCATGGCACTGTAAGGAATGCAAAGGCAAAGCATGGAAAGACATTGAATGACATGGAAAGGCAAGGCAAGGCAATACACCTTGAAACCTTTTATTACATTTTTGTCAGAATTTTCAACCCTTTAGGGCTTGATGTATTGAGTTTTTTCTTTGGAAGGATTGACATTTGGATGTGGGCTAGTTGAATGAGTATCAAGAGCATCTTCAAAATTACCTATAAACGTTAATTCTCAAAGGATCTTTGAAGCATATTACAATGGGCCAAAATGTCCTAGAAAAATATTCATTTGTGAAATATAAGAGAAGAAGACATATAGACCAATTAACTCTCAAAGGATTTTTATAGGAAAACATAATCATATATAGAAAAAAATGGAGAGGGTTGGCACTTACGGTTATGTAATAGAATTTACAATTGATAGTTAAAATGTATAACACATTTTTTTTACAATCTTTACTAACGTTTATTGGAATTGTTGCATGTTTTACAACATTGGAATGACTTCTTATTTGTAACTTGTTTTAAATTTTATTATGGTATGTGTACTTTGATATGATGTAATATGATTATGGTTTTGTTTCATATGTTGTAATATTAGAAATACAACAAAAAAATTAGATATTGCATGAAATAAATAATAACTTTTCATTTTGAATGTTCTTTTTTGTAGAACACAAGTCTTCCAGAAGATCCAGTTGATCCTCATGAGATAGATCCATATCATAATGGGTCTGATACTGACACAGGAGATGATAATGAAGAGGAAGATGAATAAGACATTGTGAATGACGATGATGATGACCACATTGATGATGATCAAGATAATGATGATGATCTAGTTGTTGGTAGTAGCCAATGACATTGAACATATAGAATCCAATATTGATCATTGTTGATATATCGTTATGATGCCTATTTTCATGTTTAATATCATATGTATCATTTTCACCTGCAATACCATATTATGGAGTCTTATCATTTTGACATTTATCATTTTGAATTATATCATTTCGACATATATCATCTTAACTCACGTTTACTGTTGACCATGTATCATTCTAACATGTTATTGATCTACTGTCATATTTGACTTTCACTTGTTGTAGTTATATATGATGATGATCTTATTAGTATTAAAAATATAAGTTGTTTGACATGATACTTATCTAATATTGAAATTAAATTGATATATTTGACTAGTTTAAATATAGATGATGATCATGTTATAATCATTATCTTGTTATTTTATATATACTGTATGTTGTAGATTTTATTTAGATGGAGATTTAATAAGTATAATGATGTTGTTAGTTTGTATGGATGTTCAGTTCCCTACAAATTCTTTATAAAATATATCTTACAAAATACTTCAAATGCAATATGACTTACTCTATAATAATATAAGTTTTTTAAGATGCATGATATATTTAACTAATTAAATTGAATTAAAAAAGTTAAATTACTAAATGGCAGTTAAAGGAAACAACATGAGTTGTTAAAATGGAAACAAAATGTGGCTCTAAAATGGAAGTAAAACTCGACATTAAATTTGAAGCCATACTTGGAGCTATTTCAAGTAGGAAGCTAAACTGGTTGCTTAACAAGAAGCAAAACTGGATGCTAATTAAGAAGCAAATCCCAACACTAAAAGGAAGAAAACCTTAGACCTAAAAAAGAAGCACAACCAGAAGCTAAAAAGGAAGCAAACCTTGGAACTAAAAGGAAGCAAACCATGGAGCTAACAAGGAAGCAATTCTAGAAGAAAAAAAAGATGTAATAATGGAAGCACATGTTGGCATTAATTTGGAAGCCAAACTAGAAGATATTTTCGATGCTACAAAAGAAGAAAAATAGGAAGCATGATTAGGAGCTAAACTAGGTGCTAAACTAAGAGCTAAACTAGAAGCTAAACTAGGTGTTAAACCAAGAGCTAAACCAGGAGCTAAACCTGGAGCTAACCCATGAGCTAAACCAGGAGTTAAATTAGGAGCCACACCTGGAGGTAAACTAGGAGCTAAATTAGGTGCCACACGTGGAGCTAAAATAGGCACTAAACTAGGAGCTAAACCAGGAGCTAAACCAGGTGCTAAACCAGGAGCTAAACTAGGAGCTACACCTAGAGCTAAACTAGGAGCTACACCTAGAGCTAAACTAGGCACTAAACCAGGAGCTAAATTAGGCACCACACTTGGAGATAAACTAGGCGCTAAACTAGGAGCTAAACCAAGAGATATTTTGGGCATTATTTAGGGAGCTATATCTCAGTTTAGGCGTTAAACTAGGTGCTAAATTAGGAGCAAAAATGGGCACTAAATTGGGAGTTAAAATGGGCGCTAAAAAGGGAGAAAAACTAGGTGCTAAAGAGGGAGAAAAACCTAGCGCTAAAGAGGGAGATAAATTAGGCTCTAAATCTGGCGCCCAAATGAACACATCATTTAGTGCCGATTTTTGCACCATCCCATCGACCCAATTCATGTCCTCAAATGCACTAAAATCCAACGCTAAACTAGGCACTAATGGCCTGTTTTCTTATAGTGATGCTTTCCACGTGTCACCGTGTTCCATGTTTTTCAAAGATCATTTGTGCCAGTTAGTATATGACACATGTCACCCGTCAGATAGGTCCACGTGTCCATTCCTTATTTTCTTCCACATAGAACCCCTTGGTGCTTAGTTATTGACGAAGACTCCGGGAGTTTTGAAATTCAGCATTAGGAAGGAATGAAGCTTGATGAAGGTGAAACCCCTAAAGCTTCAAAGAGCAGAGTAAATCCTCACCATTGATTGAGAGAGAAAATGTGGCACCAGATCCTATAGTCCCAGAGCTATTTTTGACCGTTGATCTAAACAATGAATGAGGACCATCAAGCAGTCTGTCCTCTGGGTATTTGGAATTTCGATGTTTGGGAGATTAGAGGTGTGTAGGTGAAAAGTTCATCGAAGCCCGAAATTTTGAAGTCATATAATACGAAAGTGATGTGGCATGTTGATGTCACCTAGGGTGATGTGGACCATTGTATGCATGTCATGTGTCCATTTGTTTCATGTGTTTGACAGGTCATTTGTGCCAATGAAAATATGACATGCATCAATAGTTGATTGGGCCACATGTCACCTCCGTATTGTTGACACATAAAACCCTAGGTGCATCGTACTAAGTGAGTAATGCAATCGATGTCAATAAACCTATTTAAATAAACCCATAGACCTACAACAACCATTAGATATACAGATATATCTTGGAGATTTGGTTTAAAATTCCAGTGTAATATTAAAGTTCCAAACAATAATCAGATTGCAAATGTATAATGGTGTATTTCATAAAAATTGTGGGTCTGCCAAAGGTAGAGTCTACCACTGCGCTTTATAATCTTAGAAATGAATACAGATCGTCCGATATACAATCATATTTCAAACTCAAAACAAAACTGTATTGAATTTAAATTATGGCTACAGGTCCCAACATTAACCCGTGTGCATATAAAATCTCTGCAATGGATTATGACCGTCAATCTCAGACCTCGATTGATTTTAAACCACACAATTTCAGATATAATAATTCTAACACGGAAATATTTGACAGAGGTTTTGAGCTATGGTCACCTGGGGAAGGGGTTCGAAGGAAGTTCTTGTCTAGGATTGAATTCTGTATCGACCTAAGGATAATACGAAAGTGTTATATGATGGAGACTGATATATATATATATATATATATATTCTTCATGAATTGAAAGGATCTGTAACATTGTTTGGAAAAATTTCTTAGTCATGTGCTTAACTATGACAAAATGATCACTTGCACATTTTCCAGAATTAAGGGGTTTAAACATACCAACTCAAAATTCATATTCGAGAAATGGAGGAAGTTGAGGGAGCCTCCAACCATGATAAAGAGGCCTAAGGCCAGAATACCATAGTTGGTAATACAGATACGGAATCCAATAGACAGAAGGGCCGAGGGGAGCAAGAAACATTGATATAAACTGTGAGAAGCTTGAAAATAGAAGTGCATATCTATAAGGAAGACGATGAGAGGCTTATGAGAGAGTAAATTTAGATAAATGCCTGAGTGTTGTAAAGCTTAAATCAGTTGCAAAGACAAAAAAATAATGGCTCAAAGCAAGAGGAATAAGGAAGGTATCATGAAATAATAGATGATCATGGAAGAGTTGGTTATTCCAGGAGTGCTAGCAGAGCTCATACACATCACTCACCTCCTTACTCAGCAATAATGTATTATGCATATGAAGAATCCATTAGTATCCCAAAGGTGTCTCTTATTAGGAAGCAAGGAATAAGGCATGAAGTGGATAGTTTGCAAGGAGAGCTGAGGAATCTTAAACCACCATCCTTTGGTGGTGACAGGGAAAGAGAATATGATGTTGAATCTTTGTTTCTTGGACTCAGGAGATATTTCCAATTGCATAACTATTCATCAAAGCTAGAAGCAATAATTTCCACCTACCATTTTTCTAGGAAGGATCCCATGTGGTGGGACCAATTGAAACAAGTTGATCATATTAATGAGAATAGGATCACTTAGAAGCAATTCAAAAACTATTTCCAAAAGAAGTACCTTTGAGAGAATTTCTATGAAAAGAAAATGCAGGAGTTCTTTGAACTCTGGCTAAGAAGCATGACTATGGCAGAATATGAGAAAAAATTCTTGGGGTTGTTAAAGTATGTAGGGTTCATAAAATATGAGAAGGTGAAAACAAAGAGGTTTTTAAGTGTTTTTCCTTTCCTTTATAAAGAAAAGATTCAGTATGGTGAACCCAAGACCTTGGTTGAGGCTATCAGGAAAGATAAGTATCTATATGATCAAGGCAAGGGAAAAGGATGCATGCAAAAGTCTTGGAAGGATAAGAAAAAGGAGAAGTAAGATCAGAGGAAGAAGGGATTCAAACCTCCTTTCAATAGAAATGAGCCAAATAAAAATTAGTAAGATCAGTATGCCAAGGATGAATCCAAGAATAAAGACTCTTTGGAAAAAAGGGGAATACCACCAATCCAATGTTGGGGGTGCAAGGAAGATCACCTATACAAGGATTTCCCACATAGAAAGGAAAGAGTGAAGACCATGCATGACATCCAAGAGTCTACAACAGTCGAAGACATGGGAATAATTTATGTAGCCTTAGATGATCGACAAGAAGAACACCAGACCAATATGATCGAGGTGGAAGGTAAGATCATTAATTAGTCTGTTGATATTTTAATTGATTTGGGAGAAAGTCATAGTTACATTGATTCTAATATAGTGGATAGATTACATTTAGAGAAAAGTAAGTTTGGGAAATAAAGTTTGGTTCAGCTAGCCACTAGAACCAAAAGGAGAATCCATGATATGGTCAAAGGTTGTTCCATAAGTCTTAATGGTGTGAATAATAGTGTTGATATAAATATCATACCATTTGGATCTTACGATATTCTAATTGGAATGGATTGGTTGGACAAGCATCATGTTGTCCTAGATTGTCATATAAAGACATTTACATGTCTTGATGGAGATGGAAAATAGAGCACTATGAAAGTTGTACCAAGACCCATCTCTATAAGGGATATTTTAGCCTTACAGCTGAAGATATGTTTCAAAAAATGATGTCAATTATATGCAGCATGTTATCACATGAAGTTGTTAAGGGTCACATGTAGTTGTTATGGGTCAATTCATCCATAGTTTTTTTAATTTTTGTGGAAATTATTGTGCTTACACCCTATCTGGAGACATCTACATGCGTATACACCTTTGGCTAAATTTTTTGGGTATTTTGGGCTCAAAATGCACAAATCGGACAACTACAGGACATTTTGTAGTGCTTGGCACTGCAAAATGATCTACACAGACATGCACTATGGAACGTGTTACGAAATTTCTTGTAGAAGCTACTGTTACATATTTGATCATAAAAGCAAAACGATAAAGTGGGTTTCTCTGCAATTTTTTGTGGAGGAAGATGATATCCTTGTTGACTTTCTGACCAAATTTCAGCCTGGCCTAGTTTGGAATTTGAAAGAAACAATTAAAACACCAGTGCACTACGAAATTTGTTGCAAATTCTCTGTTTTGCATTGTTGATTGGATATTTGACTTGTTGGGAGGTTTCCACCTATCAAGGAGGGTTTGAATGACTTCTCATGGATCAGTTGGATGTCAAGGGACACCTATACTTAATTTTTAGCTCCATTAAATACCTCATGCAATGAGTTGGAAACTATTTATTAATGACTTCCAACAATTTCCTGAAAATTAGCAGTTTGTTGGATTTTTGTCTCTTTGACTATTGCCACCTAGCTCCAAGGCCTAGAATCCAATAGAAGAGATGGGATTCGACCTCCCAATGATATTTTTATTCTATTTTTATTTAAGAGAGGAGGGAGCTCTTTGAGAATGGTGGGATTCATGAGCCAAGAGAGGCTAGAGAGAGTAGGAGAAATTTTAGTTTCTCATTTGTAATCCTGAGGGCCTGTTTGTAATGACATTTTATGCCATTAAAGATTCGTGAGAGTTGTTATCAGATTATCTTCTTTGTTTTCCCACTTCTTTGTTATATTCTTTCTTGAAGGATCATAGATGTCATTGATTGATGGATTCATGAACAATAGAGGATCTGTTGTAGCTTGCCCATTAAATCATTGTTCATTGTTTAAGAAAATATTTATCTATTGCAGAAAGGATCTATGTATAATGGATGTTATTCCTTTTGTCATATTCACCATGATTTTACTCATCATTATATATCTCTTTGTATGATATTCAGTTTGATTTCCTTTGATCTGTAGGATGTTATGACTCCATGCCCAATGGAATGCCTCTACAGAATTTTTGCTACCCTCTCCCTTTCTTTCTCATCTTCTAGATCCACCTATTCAAGCCATTTTAATCCATTTACATTTTGATGGGTATTGGGCTTATACTCTTTCATTTTGAGGGTGACTCTCAGTGCTAACATTCTTGGCACCATTGTCAAGGATATATTTGAGAAGATTGAAAATCTCCCTGGGAAGAACTACATTCCACATCTCCAACTTTAGATGGTGACTGAATTTGGGCACCTTCAAGACTGCACATTCACCATGGCAAATCCATTGTGCAGAATATGTTGGTGAATCCACTGGAATGAGACAAACTAAATGACTATGGAGGCTATCATGGCCAGGAGGTTTTCCGCACTTAATTTCTCAACCATAGATGGTTATCCACATTCTATGCTGCAAATTGATGAATGGCAAGATTTGCTGCCAAGATTTTATGAAGGTGAGAATGATAGCCATGCTGAATGTTCTAGAATTTCATGCTTTGATACAACAACTTGAAATCCAACGTGAATACATATGTATGAAGTTTTTTATGTACTCTCTTCAAGGATATGTTCGTATTTGGTATCTGTCTCTTGACCCTTCTAGCATTTCTTCACTCAAAGAGTTTCATGATGCTTTCAATATTCATTGTCAAAAGTTTTATTCCTATGAGTTAATTTGTCATAGCTACCTTGACGATTATAAAGACTTTGTTCAGGATATAATTGATTCTTATGAAGGCTATGAGAATTAAGACTATTCCTTGGATGAGGAATCAACTCTTTGTCTTCCCTGTTCATCTACATTAGATGAAAATTTTGTTTGTTGTTTTAAAAAGGAAAATGAAGAAATTGAGTCTGTTTTGGAAACTGATACTCTTTATAACTCTGTCTTTAAAATACCTAGATATGAGCAACCTATATTTGACTCATATGGAGATGATAATATATTGCTTCCTGGATTGAAACTTGAAAGGCATCCTATTTTTAACCATGAAGAACAATTTTCTCATGTTGAGCATAAAATATCTCTTGATATGTCATTCGAGAATCCTTCTTTATTTGATCATTATGGAGACAATGATGAAGATGCTGAGGTTTTTTTTTTTCCTGGAAGAAAAAATCATTAGCAACCAGCCTTCTGATGAAAATTAAAAATCTTACCAAGAGCAACATGTTAAAGAGAAACATCCATTCATTGATATACATGAGGAGATTTCTTGCAATCAACTAGCAAATGTTTTCAGATAAGATAAAAGGAAAGTGTATCAAAAGTCATCATCAACCGTTCATTCACCTGTACTTGCAACAAAAATTGAACCATATGTGAGCAACTCTAAAGCAGAGAAGGTTTTTTGTTATCAACCCAGTAAGTTTTATCACCTATTTTATGACCCTGTAGGGGAGTATATGTAGTTGTATTTCCTCAATGTATTGAATCCTTCAATATTTTTCATACCTTCAACATTGGGAGGTAATATAAATAATGCAATTAATTTGTTGTCACGGCTTTATTAGCTCTTGCTAATCAATGGCAGAGTAAGAAAATTTTCAGTTGGGAAGCTACTTGAGTGGCTCTAGTGGAAGTTTGTTTTCACCTAGCCTATTGGAAAAAATCAATTAGTTTAGGATTCTACAAACTCCATCTGGAGCATGTGTGTTTATTTTCTCTTTGTAAGTAGAGTAGTGCACATGTCAACCTATTGTCTTCAACAAAATGTATTTGAGATTGACTCCATAACCCAACAACAAAGGCGTTGGAGATGCAATAGTACTTAGAGCCTCAGAGGGAGGACTATATCCCCTTTGGAGCCAATGTTATCACATGAAGTTGTTAAAGGTCACATGTAGTTGTTATGGATCAATTCATCTTTAGATTTTTGAATTTTTGTGGAAAGTATCTTGCTCACACTGTATCTGGAGACATCTACATGCTTATACACCTTTGGCTAAAGTTTTTTGGGTATTTTGGGCTCTAATTGTAGAAATATGACAGCTACAAGACATTTTGTAGCACCTGGTGCTGCGAAAAGATCTACACAGACAAGCGCTACAAAATTTCCTGTAGCAACTACTGTTACATATTTGATCATAAAAACAAAAAGGCGAAGTGGGTTTCTATAAAATGTTTTATGGAGGAAGATGATATCCTTGTTGACTTGCTGAAAAATTTCAGCCTGACCTAGTTTGGAATTTGAGAGAAACAATTAAAACACTGATGCACTGCGAAATGTGCTGCAAATTCTCTGTTTTGCATAGTTGATTATAAATTCGCCTTGTTAGGAGGTTGCCACCTATCAAGGATGGTTCAAATGAATTCTCATGGATCAGTTAGATTTCAAGGGACACCTACACCTAATTGTTAGCTCCATTAAAGACCTCATGTAGTGAGTTTGAAACAATTTATTAATGACTTCCAACAATTTCCTGAAAATTAGCAGTTTGTTGGATTTTTGTCTCTTTGACTATTGCCACCTAGCTCCAAGGCCTAGAATCTGATGGAAGAGATGGGATTCGACCTCCTAAGGATATTTTCATGATATTTTTTATTTAATAGAGGAGGGATATCTTGGAGAATGGTGGGATTCAGGAGCCAAGAGAGGCTAGAGAGAGTAGAAGCATTTTTAGTTGCTCATTTATAAGCCCGGGGGCCTGTGTGTAATGACATTTTCTGCCATTAAAGATTCATGAGAGTTGTTATCAGGTTGTCTTATTTGTTTTCCCACTTCTTTTTTATCTTCTTTCTTGAACATATTGCAGGTTTTGAGGATCATAGCTGCCATTGATTGATGTATTCATGAACAACAGAAGATCTATTATAGCTTGCCCATTAAATCATTGTTCATTGTTTAAGAAAATATTTATCTATTGCAGAAAGGATCTATGTACAATGGATGTTATTAATTTTTTCATATTCACCATGCTTATACTCATCATTATATATCTCTTTGTCTGATATACAATTTGATTTCCTTTGATCTATAGGATGTTATGACTCGATGCCCAACGGAATGCCTCTGTAGACTTTTTTCTTCCGTCTCCCTTTCTTTCTCATCTTGTTGATCCACCTATTCAAAACATTTTAATCCATTTACATTTTTATGGGTACTAATCTTATCCTCTTGTAGTCCGAGGGTGACTCTCAGTGCTAACACAACCCATCTGGAGGAGACAAAAAATATAAAGGGGCCCAACCTTGAATATTTATCGGTACTACAATAATTCGGGGATGTGTTCCAAGAAATACCAAGGTTGCCACAAAAAATGGAAATAGATTTATTTATTGATTTAGTTCCAGTAGCTTCCTTGGTGTCAAAAAAACCTTACAGAATGAGCACACCAGAGTTAAAATATTTACAAATACAGTTGGAGGAATTGTTGAAGAAAGGGTGCATACGCCCAAGTGTTTCGCCTTGGGGAGTGTCAGTACTCTTGTCAAAAATAAAGATGGAACCTTGAAACTGTGTATTGACTTTCGACAGCTAAATAACTCCACTATAAAGAACAAGTATCCTATACCCAGAATTGATGACCTCTTTGATCAACTAAGAGGAGCAAAGATATTTTCAAAGATAGACTTGAGATCAGGTAAGAATCAAAGAAGAAGATATCCATAAGACAATTGTTAGAACTAGGTATGGGCATTATGAATTTGTTGTGGTGCCTTTTGGATTGTCCAATGCACCAACTATCTTTATGTGCTTAATGAATGACATATTCATATATTATTTGGATACGTTTCTCATATTATTCCTGGATGAAATACTTGTCTATTATAAGTCAAAGGTAGAGCATGAACATCACCTAATATTGGTATTGCAAGTGTTGAGGGAACATTAGTTGTATGCCAAGCTGAGAAAGTGTTCTTTTTATCAAGAGAAGATCCATTAATTAGGTAAAATTATTTTAGAACAGGGTATATCAGTGGATCTAGAGAATATCGAATTCATTAGAGTATGTCAAGTGCCCAAGAATGTTTCATAAGTCATATCTTTTATGGGGTTAGCTTGTTACTACAGAAGTTTTATAGCAAGGTTCTCTAAGATTGTTCATCCCATCACGTCTTTGCAAAAGAAGGGAATTAAATTTGATTGGACATATGAATGTGAAGAGAACTTTAATTTGTTGAAGGAGTTACTCACGAGTTCACCTGTGTTAAAGATTGTTGACTCAAATGAAAGTTTTATAGTATGTACATATGCATGTAAGGAAGGACTTGGTGGAGTCCTCACTCAAAATGAACATGTCATCGGTTATGAGTCTAGGAAGATTAAGGAACATGAGAGGAACTATGCCACACATGACTTGGAGCTTGCTTCCATTGTTCATGCATTGAATTTGTTGAGGCATTACCTCATGGGAAAGAGATTTGAATTGAGAACATATCACAGTGGTATGAAGTATGTTTTTGAAAAACCAACTTTGAATGCTACGAAAACAAGATGGCTAGAATTTTTAAGTGAATACGACTTTGATATTAATCATATCAAAGGAAAAGAGAACAAATTTGTCAATGCACTTAGTATAAGAGTACATCTCATGCATGCTACAGCTATTAGTATGCATCAATCAGACTTGAAGAGAAATGTTTTAGATGGTGTTGTTACAGATCAACATTACCTATAGGTAAGGGAAATCTCATAGGAAGGAGATGTAAAACATAAAATGAAAGACTACGAGATAAAGGAAGATGGATTACTTATGCATAAAAATAGAATTTATTTTCCTAGTTCTCGAGGACTTGGGGATTTGGTATTAAAGGGAATGCAAAATGTTCCATATGTTGGACATCCCGGTTACCAGAAAATAATTACAACAGTAAGAAGACAATTCTTTTGGTCAGGGATGAAAAAATATGTTATTTATTACATCGCCAAATGTATGGATGTCAGAAGGTGAAGGATGAGCATAGACACCTAGTGGGTTTGTTTAATCCATTACCAATTCCAAAGAATAAATGGGAAGTGATAACCATTGAATTTATAACTAAGTTTCCAAAGAAAACAAGGCAACACGATTCAATCATGGTAGTGGTTGATAAATTGACAAAGGATGCTCATTTCGTTCCTGTGAACACAAATCATACATCAGCTAATATTGAAGAAATTTACATGAAGGAAATTGCTAGGTTGCATGGGATACCTAGGACAATTGTCTCCAACAGAGACACGAAGTTTACTTCAAATTTATGGAAGGGATTATTTAAAGGATTTGTTACAAATATGAAATTTAACACAATATACCATATGCAGTCATATGGGAAGAAAGAGAGGGTCAACCGAGTATTTGAAGACACGTTGAGAATGTATGTGATGGATAATCCATCTAAGTGGGAAGATTACTTGCACTTGGTTGAGTTTGCCTATAATAATGGTTATCAAGATTCATTGACGATGATCCCATTTTAAGCCGTGTATGGTAGGAAATGCAGTACTCCAGTAAACTGGGAAAACCTAGCAAATAGAGTGATACTTGGGCCAGAGTTTCTCAAGGATATGGAAGACCAGATGGTTAAGATTAAGTAGAATTTAAAGGCAGCTAAGGATAGCAAGAAATTTTATACAAATAAGAATAGGACAACAAGATAATTTAAAGTGGGGGAGCATGTAATTTTGAAAGTGAAGCCCAAGAAGAGATATTTTAAGTTGGGTAGTTGTACAAAGCTAGCAGCCAGATTCTATGGTCCATTTGAAATATTGGACAAAATAGGGCTAGTTGCACACATGCTTGCATTATCTGTTTCCATGAATGCGCATAATGTATTTCATGTATCATTGCTAAATAAATATATACATGATCCTAACCATGTTATTGATTGACATATTCTTTAGGTAGAGACGGAGGGATACTTTCAGGTCCAGCCAATGCGAATATTGGATAGAAAATTCAAAATGCTCTAGAATCAAGTTATAGAGATGGTAAAAGTTTAGTGGACTTGCTACCTGGGAGCATGAAGATGCCATGCGGGAAGAGTACTTACATAATTTTGAATAAATTTTGGAATTTTGATTCATGTTTGTATATGCACTGAGGGCAGTTCCAAAATAAGGGGGAGGGGATGTAACACCTTGAGTTTTGAGCCCCAAATTAAATAATGTATTTTTTAAGTGTTGAGAGGCCAGAGTTCCCAAACAATAACAAGAGGCTAGTGTACCTAAGAAATGTAATTTTTTTATCATTATTATTAATAAATACATCATTGATTGCTATACAGACAAGGACTAGAGTTATAGCGGGCTATGATTCCAGAAGAGAGGGGTCTTGAGGGGATAAGTGTTTATTTCATTTTTTAATGACCAATTTTTTTTAATGGGGTGAAATCAGTAACATAAACTTATTGGGGGAAGGACAAGAGGTTCTTGATCCCCACGAATTACTTAAACCCATCCCTGTTTTGTTGGGAGGTTTCTCTCATTCATTAGTTCATTCGTTCTCTCTCACTCCCGTTCTGGTTCTGGTTCTATTGTTGGTCACCTCACTCGTTCACTCACTCATTCATTTGTTCATGCATACACTCCATTTCTCTTGGTTCTCAACTTCCATGGAGATATCACTCCATTAATTTCTGTCACCCACTCGTATTTCCTCATCTGTTTCTTGTCTTGGGAAAGGAAGACAAATTTTTGAAGAGAAGCCATGGTATTTTTTTCTATAGAGATTGTTGGTGTAATATAGCCATGATTTGAGGCCTACATGTCTAATATGCTTTGTATTGTGTCCATTTTTTCTCATAGTTGCGAGTCCTAAGAGTCCTAGAATGGATATTCTAGACCAATTGCACTGCAGCCCTGGAAGGAGAAGGACAACCCACGGGAACGCATGGTAGAGAACGAAGAGGGTCCATTCTCTTAGGTTGTGTAGGATGGGTAGAAGAGATCTAGGTACTTGGATTGTTATGGATGTTAGGAAGCATGTGAGAGATTGAGTGCTGACTGGTTTGGGAAGCCAAGTAACACTTTAGAGTCATCCTTGTGGATTCATAGCCCTGGCTCGGGGGTGAAATTGTTGCTGGGACTTGAAACAATGATGTCTACGATTGGGAGGAACATCCTTGGTCTGTAGCCAATTGGTGTCTTCTTTTATAAAATATAAGTTATCTCTATTATGGAATTATTTACCTCTGTATGAATTATTTTCGTTGTGTATTTATTTATCATTGAATTCAATATGTTTAGAGTATGCATGCTTGTTGGTTATTGTTTTTCATGTCATTTAGTTCCTTTTCTTTATGCATATTTATTAATTTGAAAGGTATCTGTAAGAGAAATAAGTCTGAGAGAGGTATTGAAGTAGTGTAGCCCAACCTATGGGTGGCTGGGTATGCTATAATTCAACAACTCAACATCATGTATTGTCTCACCAATCGTTGTAAGATGATCTCATATATAGGTAATATTAATAAGATAATTCACAACCATGTCCTCATTGGACATCCTAACAAATTGAAGTCAGTTCTTCAAATGTAGAAGCATGTTTGTATTCTTGTTTTGGTATAGAATCATCAAAGAATCATGCATTTCCTTGGAAGATTGCTTCTCAGAAATGTGTGGAATCAAGTGATCATTGACCAATTCTAACATCACCCTATGGAACTTCACTTCTTCTTCCTATGAACTACAAAATCTTGCATATCCCTAGGATATGCAACCACATCCTCAACATACTCTTTGAGGTCATTCTTCTCTAACAGAAGAAGAATCCTTACCTTCCAAGCTTGGAAGTTTGTTTCCCCTTCTAACTTGTCCTCAATCTTCAATTTGTTCACTATATTCAAGATATGATCTGATAACCCTCTGATGGAACTATCATGTACTGTCATGTATGGCCTATCCATGACTTGTCCTTCTTTGACCCATGCATATCCGTGACCTGTCCTTCTGTGATCCATGGATGTTTGCGACTATCTACACTGTGACTCATGGATGCCTATGTATACCTGCAAAAACACCCATTTTTCCCAGTACTTTTCCCCCAAAATATGTCCTTGATTTCCTCTGCTCATTGTCAACCTGATAATATCTGTACTCTTGGTTTCCTCCCTTCGGAGAAACCTTTGATCTGATACCATTTCAATTTTCCCAAGTAGATTCAACCCTTGGTATGCACTAATACCATGTCGATATTTTACCACTCTACTCAACACTCAACAATTAGCTCAAATAAAATCACTTTATCTACTAAAAGCACAGTTGAGTAATCAACTAAACATGCAGCGGAAGAATAAATAAGGAACCAATTAGCTCCCAAAATGAATCAGTCACTATGGTTTCATTTTGGGATTGATAGCATAGTTATTGGTAGTTTTCTCCTTTTGTTTTAAGTTCTTCTAGTGGAAAAACTTAGGTTTTTAATTCATATCTTAGAAATAAATCGATCCATAAAGGTCTTTTATTTAAAAATTCATGAAAAGGCTTTCAACAACTAACGTGTGTTTCAAGTTTGAGGACTAGCTGGTGAAAGCGACGATTTTCAACAGTTAAGGAGTATTTTCCCGCAGACCATTAGCTGGTGAAAGTGCATAACACGTGTGTTCCCTCCACATTTTCAAAAATCAAAGGATGACATGCTCAACACACGTCATGTAATCATTATAAGGTGTTGGTGAAAGAGAATAATGATGAAGATTCTGTTTGCACATCTAAATCAGATATCAAAGTGGATTGTGTTCAAGAATACATGCTTCATGAGATAATGGCGCTGGAGATGACGAATTCAAATCCATCATCACAGGTAAAGGAGAGGTACTACTCAGCTGGTGACATCAAATCAAAACTTCATATCCCCAGCACGCATCATCCACGTGCATATGTTATTGTTTCATTTTTGAAAGACAAAGCCGAGAGTTTTCAACAGCGCCAAACCTTGGCTCAAACAAAAAATTACAGTGATTTTGTTTGCAAAATTGTCTGGGTTTCAAGTTGCGGATGGCAAGGAAACGAAGTGGTTCATTTTTAAGGAAAGAATTAGACAGTCTGTCCTTTTTACAAGCACATCCAAAGGTACAAAAACACTTCTCAGACATAGGTTGCATGGGATATGTTGAGAAGTTACAGAACGGCTGTCACCAAACAACAGCTGAAGTGTTTGCTAAATCACATGACGAAAATAAATCCTATGTCGGTTCTTTAGAAATCATATTTGATGAAGTCGCCATTTCTACAACAACCATCTTACCTATATCAGGCCAGAGTTGGTTCAAAACGACAACAACCAAGAATCTCAATTTCAGAGCATATCTTAAGGAAGAATTCAAAAATGTTGCATGGAAGAAAAGCATGCCAGTTTCTCATTTGGAGGATGAATGGTAGGACTTTTTCAAGGGAATCCAAATCTATATAACCTCAGAAGGTAGGTATGACAAGCTAATGCTATACCATTTCAAGCTCTTAGACCATTTTACAGGGAAAACTCTCCTAAATTTACCTTTCTTATTGCATAAAAGACTAACTAAAGTCTGTAAAAAGATTAGGGCTGAACCTTTAAGTATGAAAAACACTCTTTGTCATTTCATCCTAATCAAATTGATAATCATGTAGGAGCTAAGACAAAGAGGAAGGACTTGGAAACATTTTCTTTTTTGGGAAGGCTTTGAAACCCAAACTCATCCCATGAATGAGCAGAAGAGAGCTGGAAAAAGGAAATTAACTCCTCAGAGCAGCTTGAGGAAGAGGAGAACTCTTCCAGGACCACCAGAAGATAGGATTTCTGGCATAAATTCTCACAGGTCAAAGAAAAAGTTATATTTTGAAACCACTTTAGAGAAGCCTACATAAAAGAAAAAAAATATTTTAAATCTACCATACACAGAGTCAGAAACATAGCCAGATAAAGAAGATGAAAGTCCATCCATTAAAATCCCTGAACACTCCATGGAATTTGTACAAGATTGTGAGACTTTTACCCTCACTAATGAAGGTGAAACATCAAAGAGAAAAAGGTCAAAGAAATCACAGAAAATCAAACAACTAAAAGAAGTGATTGCTCAACAGGAGGTTTTGGAAAGAGTAATCAAGGAGAGATACAAAAATCTGTCTGATAATTTCACAAAGACAAATGCATCATTTGAGAAGTTGGCTCGTGAAAATGTCAAGGAAAAAAAGAGAAAGGATAAAATCACCAAAGATTATAACAGTCTATGGTGGTTAGCAAAATGCCTTAAGAGGAAGATCAGAAAATTGAAGCAGAAACAGAAGTCACACCCAGATCTACAAGTGCTAGCCCAAGTTGCTATGAATATGAAAGGAGATAAAGAAGAGACACAGTAATTTTTTGATAAAAAAACAGTTTTGGAGGTGAAATTTTCTTTTTGGCTGAAACAGAGCTTTCACCAGCGCAAAGGGTAAATTTACAACCAGATAGCTGCTGAAAGGCATAGATTTCACCAGCTAACGAGCAAATCATAAGGCGATTTAGCTGGTGAAAGAACAAAAATAATTTTTGAAAGATAAAGATGGAGTAGGGCGATTTTTAAAGTATTTAAAGAAGTTCCAGAGCATCAAAGGATTAACCACTTAATCAGAAAATACTCAGCATCAGAGATTCGTGGAGATTTTGAAAACCAAATGCTAAATTGGTCCCCTAAAGTTTCAACTATGAGTAATTGAAGAAATCCAGCTACAGAAGACATGTGCCTTTACCTTTTTCATGACACAACAGATTCCAGAAGCTGATGAAGTACAGATGTCAAATTTTGATATAGAAGACAGTTTGAATGCTAGCAACTAGTCTTTAGATCCAAGTTTTCAGGATCTTAAAAAACTAATTGTAAAAGGCTATAAATGCCTATCTTTTCAAAGAGACAGGGGTTCAAACTGGGAATACATTTTGTGCTACTGTATAGACTCTTATTGCATAATAAAATTATTGTCTCCTTTCGTTTTCAATATCAGAAACATTCGGGCTTCCTTTTCTATACTTTATTTCAGTTTATCTCAGCTTATAAAGATTGTCATATCTTTATTGAGCTCATAGATTTGAAGTAAAGGTTTTCTTTCTATCTTGCATTAAGCCCTACACTCAGTTGTATTTGGAAATCAAGATTAGTGTTCTTCATCCTCTCTTTTAAAATTACTTGATCTGATTATTTTTTTCTGAAAGCATTGTTTCATTTGGATGTATGATGAGTTGTCTATTACATTAATCATTGAAGGGATATTATTGTTCCAAGCATACCTACACATTATTTTTAAGTTACCAAGAATCCTTATTCTACAACCCTAAGGAGTTTCTTGGAGTGATAACATAACCCAAATCAAGCACATTAGAACACTAAGAATTCTGAGTAAAACCCCAAAGGTAAAACTAGTCCAATGATGTTGTTATTAAGCTTAATTCAGGGCTCTCATAATAGGGAAAATATCCCACTATGATAAATATACATTGCAGACAAACTTGGAAACACCTATGTTATTGTACGACCTTCTACAAGCATGTTTCCCAATGCATATGTGACTTTCCCTTCTCTGTCCCAGGTATGTATATGCCTTTCCCTTCTTAGAGCCATGGATATCCGTGCATGTCTCCTATGAGACCTATGGATTTGTATGGAAATATCATACAACAAGCTCTGTACGACTCGGATCTTCCCTCTAGACTCTGGCCTTTGAAACCCACCTATGGCTACTTCTTTTGTCTCTCCCCCTTAACCTATAATACCTCTATATGAAATTCCTTATCCACCTATCAAGATCTTGAATAACAGTCCTTTGTGATTCAACCCTCTCATCAATACTTAGATGAACTCTTTTCACCCAACCAATGATATCTCCTCACTCTAGTGTAAGAAAAAGACCTTCTTTTCTCCTACACTCCTTTCTACCAAAAGTCCTTCTTTACTATCCTCAACCTTGTTCTCTCACCAAGTCTCTCACAAGTGTATCTCACACAAGTCCCTTCCTTGGTCTCTCACTAAGTTACTTCCTCTCAAAGTGACTTCTCCTATACCCCATCCTTTCTTTTATAATAATGACTTATAATATATTTCTAATATTCAAAGTGATCTACGGTTGAGATTAGTTATCAAACCCACTTAATATTTATATTAAATGTTTCATGCTAATCACGTCCTTAAATAACTCAATTAACTAATAAATACAATTTTACTTTAATTAATTCCTTCTAACTAGAGTAAACTCAAGACTAGAATATTTTCGACTACTTCCACATGCAAAACACATGCCTATGTGGAAGTACTTGTTTGATGCTACCAAAACATCAACATCCTCTTCCCTCTAGAATTCACTCCATATCTCATTGGTTACCTTAGATAAGAATCACTTACTCACATAGAATATATTCAATAGAATGTGTGCATGAATGTCCTTATGAGTGACTTCTTGAGGTGTATATATAATTTTTTCTAAGTAACGTCTTTCCTTAAATTTAAGGATTCTTGAACTTTCTCGGTACAACGACTTTAACCTTTCATTAATGACTTGAAACCAATTAGGGGCTTTGTAACCCATCTTACAATCAATTATAGGATTCTTAACCCATCTTTGAGGCTTCCAACTCCATGACCTCATAACTCCTCAATCGTGAGGAACTATGTGAAGTTCCAGCTACTGTTGGAAACAACATGGAGCGGAATATCCATCTATGCATGTGTTACCTACATTTACATTGTCCTTAACATCCTTATTCCTAAAACAACTTCGGGATTCATGACCAAACCTATGGTTTTCTTGTAGACTTCTTCAAAGCATATTCTCGTGAGGGACATTCTTAGAGCTACACCATAAGGGGAGCAATTTGGAGACTGCTCCAAATACACCCATCAAATCTATTGACATCAATGAAAACCACTTCCCGTTGACATCAATGAAAACAAACTATCCAATAACATCAATGACAACCAATTTTCCAACAATATCCTCTTTGGCATTAATGGAAACAATCATAATCCAACACTCATACTCCACATGTGACCAATGTTTCTCTCCTCCTTTGACATCAAAGACAAAATGGTATCTCCCCTTGGGGATTCTCCCCCTATCTTCATGCTTCTAATATTTATCTTTTGATATTTCTCTTTCCCCCCCTTTGAATTCATGGTTAAAAGGGTATCTCCCTCTATCATTATACCTTATCTGAACAATCTCTCTCTCTGAATTCATGCACTCCCCCTACATTCATGCTTCCAATCCGTATCTATGACAATTTCTCTTCCTTGACTTTTCTGCAAGATGTCGTGTAGATCAATGTGGGATTTCCTATATATGGTTTCTTCTATCTCTTCTAATGTTATTTTTCCATTGGTCCTTCCTCTTGTAATTCACTAACATATATAAAAAGCATTCAAAGTTACTTGACTTCAATTCCTCCTAGCTTGTCAAGTTCACATCAATGACCATACCTTCTTCTAACAATATAGCTTCAGTTGTTCCTTTTAATGTTTTCCTTCCTAATTCCACTTGTCCAATGATTCCATTGATTCAAATTGTTACTATGCTTTCATCCACTGTCATGTATCTGTTTAGACCTGTCAAATCTCTCATGAATCCATATTTTTCCATATGTCATAATCTTTCCATCACTCTGCTACTTAACTACATTCAATGCTAACCCATCTGTTAATTACAACATATTCCAGGTTCTCAAGTTTTCTTCTCAATTTTCCAAAATAATATGTATTCAATATGTCCCTGTCTAAATGCATGTCTGGAATCGTCTATACAATTAATCTCTACCACTCTGAAACTACCTATCCAAAAACTACAAATAATTCAGACTGCTCAAAAGATAGTTCTCTAATCTATAGAGCTACTTCTAAGACTCCCCCTATTCAATATTCATATTTACTGTGATTCTCCAATATGGATGGCTCAAAAAATAACCCGCTCTGATGCATATTAATATTCCTCTTCATCTTTGGATTCTTCATCATCCTCTTTCTGAATTTTGACCTCTTCCTATTTTCCTATGGATTCATTATGATCTCACACTACTGCAAATCCTGTGAGTATGATATTTAGGACCTGGTTTTCTTTTACCTGTTCTTTTTTTTTCACTTCTTCTCCAAACCTTCTTGTATCTGACATCTTCATTTTTTCCTGTATTTTTTTCATGATATTGTACTATTTCCAATCCTGAGAGTATGACTTATGGGTGTCCTTCATTCATATATTCTTCCTTAACCTGTTCTTGTTTTCTTTCTCAAACTTTCTTATATCTGATATCAATTTTCTCTTTCATAGAAGTATCCATCATGCTTCTACAATCACAATCTATATTTCCATAGTTATGGAATTTGTAACATTCAATATTGTATGGAGTCACATATGCATTTCTTGCTTGGCCATTTCTTCCATAATCTCTGAAATCTACAAGTTTATGTCCAAGGTTAGTACAAATAAAATAATGACCATAAAAGAAACTTTCATACCTAGGAGTGAATGATCTTATTTGTTATGTAGTCCTTTTGAACTCATGCCTTGGATGATAATGATCTTCCCTTCTATTGTTTCCTTCACAATGACTGAAACTTCTTTGATACTTGAAAGCAAAGGGTCTTCCTTGATATCCATCTCTTCTGTAATCTTCTTCTTGAGTTTTCTTCATTTTTGGAATTTTCTTCTTTGAGGGATCACATTCTTCCTTCTTAGTAGGGCCTTTGATGACTTCAACATAACTCTTACTCTTCTCTTTAGTATTTCTTTCTAGGAACCTGCAAAATTTCTCTTCAGCTTTCTTTACTGATGATGTGGAGCTTTATGTCTCTTCAATGTTCTAGTTGATCTTGAAAACTTTAACTCTTAATGTAACAAATTATTCTTCAAGTTTCTCAAATTATTTTTCTTTCTTCATCATATAGATTTTCATAACTTCTTCCTTTCTCTTTACTTATCCAAGTTGGGTCTTCAAAGAGACAATTTCTTCTTCAATTATTCTTTCTTGTTGACCAAATTCTTCTTCAAGATTATCTAAGTCCTCAAACCTTTCCTTAAGATGACTTGTCAAAATTTATTCTCTATTATCTTCTTCATGTCTTTGTGATACTGCTTCAAATTCCAAACATTGTTTCTCTTTCAATTGTTCCTTAAGGTTTCCTTCAATAATTTTTGCTTCTTCCAGTTGAGCTTTTAGATTCATAAAAAAATGTCTAACTTCTCTAGAACCTTCCTTTATCTTGATCAATTCTTCCTTAAGGGAATTGTTTTCCCTTATTTATTTATTTAGATCACTTAAAGAGATGATTAGTGCAGTCTCAAATTCCATTACGCCTGCTTCACAATCTTCTTCTTATGAGTCTGTATGACATGATGATCATCCTTATACTTGTTTTTCTTCAACATCTTCTTTATTCTGAATGGCATGCTCTAGCTCTGTGATAGAATGGGATTCCTTACATTAGAGATTATGTAGTTTATCCCAAATTTCTTTGGTTGATGAACATTGTCCCACTTTGACTTTTACTTGATCTGGTAATCCTTACAAGATGAAATCCATTTTTATTTTCTTGCTTCTCTTCAATTCCTTCTTGGCTATAGTATTTGGTTTATTTGAACCTGTGTATCATGTAACAATCAATTTTCAAACATCATACCCTTTTTCTTGTAAAAATGTTTTAATTTTATTGTTCCACATCTCATACTTCAAACCAAGTTATTCCATTATATTTATATCCATTATCCATGACATCCATTGATCTACCTTCCAGTGGTTAAACAATTTTCTGAAGGACCTACTCTAATACCAATTGTTGGAATACTGAGAGGGGGGGGATGAATCAGTATGAGCACTTTTTACCACTTTAAATTAGAATATATAAACTTCAAATTTATCACCAATATATCATTTACGACTGCATTCAATATATTATGAGCATATAACCATAAGAAGTATCATCACATCAAATAACCACATGCATAGTACACCAGAATTTGTGTGGAAACCCAAATGGGAGAAAATCACATAATGTTGTCTTATATATATAATACATTCATTGGAAGCACCAAATTCCAAATTCTCTAGCACCAACTGGAAGGAGGCACCAAACCCTCGATTTATAGGCACCAACTTGAAGGAAGCACCAACTCCCTGAATTATCTAGTCACCAACTGGAAGGAGGAGACGATCCCATGATTTACAGGCACCAACTTGAAGGAAGCAACAACTCCCTGAGTTCTCCAGCACCAACCAAAAGGAGGCTACGACCCCCTCATTTCTAGACACCAACTTGAACGAAGATATGACTCCCTAAATTCTTCGACACCAATAGGAAGGAGGATACAACCCCCTTTCCTTTCCCTATCCTTCTTCCTTGAAATATAAGTGTAGACTCATTGTCACTATCACTGATCGACCTGTAACTCCCACTATCACTAATACATAAACCAACCTGTCATTGTCAAATCAACAAAATTGTTACTGTCACTATCACACCAACCAACCTGTCACTATCACTATCACATCAACCAACCTATCATTGTCACCGTCATTATCATTGTCATTGATATACCATCATCAACTAGATCCACTCACATGCATACCAAAACCATCACCAAACCATGTACGTCAACCATGTACATCAACCATCAACCATGTACATCAAATTGTACCATACCATGCATCAACAATATACCATACCAAGTACATCAACCATGTACATCAATGTACCTCATACATGTACCAAGAATATTCCTTACACCATGCACCAAATATGTGCCTTAAACATATACCAATGCCTCAACAAGGTACCAAAGGCATGATCATGACATCATCAACAAATAACCAAGATATACCTCAAGCCATGTTCCTCAAGCATTTTCCAACATCCATAAACCATGTACCAAGAGATACCATAAAAAATGTTCCATATCACTCATATTCCATACAGAAAACCATATTCCAAGTATCCAAGATGTGCCTCTAACAATGTAGCATACCATCACCAAGGTGTATATTGCACAATCACTACCATGACATGCCTCAAACATGTACCATACAAACATAGGAATAATCCTAAAAACCAACAAATAAGCATACCTCTGATCTTGTAGCAACCCTGATACAAAATATTACATATGTGTAGCTCTTCCTCAACTTCAGCAACAAGATAATAACATCTTCATCAAACTTTACCTCAGTCTCAAGAGACTAGTTTTGAATTAGTCACAAACCATAAATTTCAAAAAGAATAACTCCCTACATCTAATGAATAGAGGTATGCAATTTTGACCACAAATACTATGAGATCTTTGTTTATTCTCCTCAAAATTTCAAGGTCTGAAACTGCTCATAACAGAAGTTATAGCGAAAAATATGGAAAACCTTAGTAAATTTATCCTATTCTGGAGAGAGAACATGTACAATATTACACACAATCAATATTTGATATATGATTCTAAAAATATCACACATGATACTAAAGACTGTTATATTTCCACTAAAATTGGTCTCAGATAATTTGGGTCCTTTATGAAGAATTTATTATTGTTTTACCCGGAACACTTGTTTAAGACTAGTTTTAGGACCGGTCAAAAACTATATCTTCCAGAGAGTGTATATCCAAACTACAATGATCCAGAAGATATATTTTTAATCACAAGTACCTTGACATGTCTTATCAACCTCCTTTAATTTTAGTTATTTGAATCATTCTATAAAAAAAGTTATATAAAAAATGGTAAGATGCCCTTTAAATAACATACCTTAGAACACATAATCGCAAGACTTCATCCTCCCTTGGAATTTCTCCCTTCTTCACTTAATATTCCCTCTGGAATTTTCCTCATATCTCCTTGGTTACCTCAGATAAGAATCACTTACTCACATAGAATATATTCAATATAATGTGTGTGAATGTACTTATGAGTGACTTCTTGAGGTGTATATATATTTTTTCTAAGTAACTTCTTTCCTTGTTTTTAAGGATTCTTCAAATTTCTTGTTACAACCACTTTACCTTTTCATTAATGACAGGCTTCTTAACCCATCTTTGGGGATTCCAAATTCATGACCTCATAACTCCTCAACCATGAGGAACTACGTGATGTTCCAACTACCTTTGGAAATGACATGGTGAGGACTATCCATCTATGATTGTGTTACATGCATTTAAATTTTCCTTCATGTGCTTATTCCTAAAAACAATTCAAGCTTCAGGACCACACCTATGTTTTCTTATAGACTTCTTCAAAGCATCTTCCTGTGAGGGCCATGCTTAGAGCTACTCCATAAGGGGGCCACTTTGGAGACTTCTCCAAATACACCCATCACATCTATTGAAATCAATGACAGCCGCTTATTGTTGACATCAATGATAACCAACTATCAACCAACATCAATGACAACCAACTTTACAACAAAAGGAACAACTTGAGTCAAGATGTGATTAAGAAGATAGTTTTCACAATATACTGCTTCAGCCCAGAAGCGAGGAGGTGGGTATTTATCCTACAAAAGACATCTAACCATTTTGACTAATTGTAACACCCTGTTTCCCCTAGTTTGTAAATATAACTATATGGGCCAAGGAACTATGAAAAACTTAAAAGTGTGAATGTTTGATTTGATGGACCTCATGTAGAAGGTCGATGAATGTAAATTATGTTATTTTAATAGAAAATGGTTATGTGTTGCATGACTGTTGAAAGAGGGGATGTGCTAAGAGAGACCACGAAATGTTATGAGAGGTGGTGGAGGGGACCAAGAATGATTGCGTTAACCTCCACAGAACCAGTACCATGCTGGAATTAATTTCTCATATTAGAACAACCCTCTAACCCAGGAATGAATTATAGTCCGGCTGGTAGGTGGGAAGGCCTCCTCAAGATTTAATGAGGGGATGGGGAAGACTGCACATCCATAAAGATTCTAGACCTGACCACGGACTAGGAATTCGAGACACACACAATCTTTCCGAGGAAGGAAAGAAAGGAAGTGTGGTGGGAAGAGGGAGACCTACAAAGAAAATGAAGAGACGAGAGAGGAATAACTCAGGTCTGAGGAAGGATTGAAAGAGAAATAGTGAGTTATGATCACAAAAAATAGAGATTAAGTTGGGAAAATGAGAGTAACCTTTGTCCTGATCTATTTCTGTATTGGGAGAAGGAGGGTACCCTTCGTCCTAATCTATTTTTGTATTGGGAGAAGGAGAATAGCCCTCATCCCTAAATTTTGTTGAGCTAGAAGTAAGAGATTAAATCTCAAATCATTGTGGTTTAAGATCGGAGGTGGCCAGTGATAAATACATTGGGAGTGACTGAGCCTATGGTTGGGTGGAAACAAGCACCCCTTTCAGCAGTCACCTCATGCTCTATGGTTATGATAAGTGTTTTATTGCCTTATGTTTTGAATTGTAAACAATGGATGCATGTGAGTATTTATATGTCTATAAAGGATTCTTTCTCTGTATTAAATGATTAAGTTATGAGTATGTGTTTGTTCCCTTGAGAACCTATATTTCTGCCTGATTTCCTATACGCCCCAGTTTATTCACTTGAAGGTGCTTTCCCCGGGGATTTACTTCACCATTCAAGAGTCAGAGAAAGCCTCTTGGCATAACTACCATTTTGGTAACTTCAGAAGTTACCTTACCTTGATTCAAAGCTTAAAGTTCTGTGAGTTGGGAAGGCATTCCCTTCAGATCAGTAATATAGGAGACTCTGAAACTACACCTATTTCCTTAACCAAAAACCTAATTAAGAGAGGGGATCATAGCCCAAGAGTTATATGAAGACCCACGTGACCTGGGTCTAGGAACCTTGGAACTCAAATCTCTTAGATGTCAAATTGTTACGACCATCTATCTATGGATGAAGATCAAGGGTAGGGAATCATTGCAGAGCGCGAAGGCGAAAGTAGCAGACACGCTAGTTCGCAGCCTGTAGTTCACCATTTTTATTGATCTTGTTGGCTAGAAGATCAACGACTCCAATTCGACCAAGTTGGGTGAGTACTTCCAGATTGTGGAGGTTAAGTTATCGGATAAAGAGCACGCACGTTGGGACCCTACAATTACTATGAACCATAGATCAATTGACACCTCGGTACCGATCGGATCATGACCGCCAGACCTTGAATAGTTGCGATATGGGTGGTCGTGAGCCCTTTTGGAAATTCGTGGAGTAATGGAGTCCCTTGGTACCATCGGTCTAAGAGAATAGAAAATCTCAGAAGAGATAATGTTTTCAAGAACGAAGGCGAGACTCAAGATATCCAGACTCACAGGAGGAACGAAGGCTGAGGCATTTGAACATCTACCAAACTCTCCCAAGTCGAAAGACATCAAAATATCAAAAGGAGGAGCGACAATGACCAATAAAATGACTGCAGGGAGAAGCTCGGACCATTAGATCAACGTCTACGGAAGAAAAGGAGAAACGTTGGGAAGAAATAGATCCTAACCATCGGATCTGAGCGCAAAGGGACAATAGTCGTTTGATCTAAGGTAAGGTGAATGAGCTTTAAAATTTGTGTGTACAAGAGGGTGGACTGGCCAAGGTCTTGAAGTCTTGAAGTTGATCTAGTCCATTGATCACCAGGAGACACATGTCAGTAGATTAGTAACTCTAGAGAAATCACTTCAAGAGTTTCATATTGAGAGTTGAAACTCCTGAATCCTAGAGAGCCGGAGTCTCGAAGTAAATATCAATCGTCAGAATGAAAGGGAGACGTTGTAGTGATCCGTTGTCCTCGGATGAAAGTAAAGTTTGATATTTGAGGTTTATGAATTCCCAAGAGCTGAAGGAGATATGAACCATCATATCCAAAGGGACATGTGACGACATATTGTGGACTTCAGAGGAATCACCTCAAGAGTTTAAAATTGAGAGTTGAAACTCGCGAAGGCTGAAGCATTGAAACGTCGAAGGGATAAAGAACCGAGAGTCGTCATTCTGCGAGGAGACACTTGTCAACAGATCGCGAGATCCAAGTGAATTGTATTGGGGTTTCATATGAGAGTTAAGATTTCTGAACCCCGAAGACCTGAAGTGAATCTAGAACACCAGATCTAGAGGGACACATGGCAGCATATCGTGGACTCCAGAGAAATCTGTTTGAGAGTTTTTAGTTGAGATTTGAGACTCCCGAAGTCCGGAGAGCTAGAGAGCCAAAGTAAATCTCAAGTGTCAGATCGTCTAAGGAGAATCTGTACCATCTAATTTGAGAAGAGACGTGGCGTAGATCTATGGATTCTGAGTAAAGTCTCGAAGTAATCCATAACCATCAGATCAAGAGGATAGGTGGCATAAATCTGTATATTTCGGGTAAATACCCGAAGTAAGCCTCAACCATTCAATTCAAGTGGACACGTAGTAGGAATCCACATACTTTGAGGGGAAGTGACATTGAGATTTGAGATCTCAGAAGTCCGAAGACTCGAAGGAAGTCTCAGCCATTGATCGAGAAAAGGGCCACAGGACTGTTGATCTAGTTGAAAGGTCAAATCCTCGAAGCGGAGGCAAAGTAGTTGATTGGAGAGGCTGAGTCCCAGACTTTCCAAATTGGAACCCATAGAGAGAGAGAGAATTTTGTACTGGAAGGAGGATGAAATGTTTTTATTTGTAGCCTCGTTGTGGGTGTGTTACAAAGTGGTATCAAAACATGGTTAGAACACTTGCCCTTCTTGATCTGAAAATGATAAAGACTTGTAATCTTGAAAATATTTGCAAGTTTTAATTCAAGTGTTTTTATGCAAATGGATCAATTTTGCAAAAACAAATTTTATATAAATTACATATTCAAGATGGATATAATCAACAGCAAATAAAAATGAATAGAAAAACACATAACACAACAAATGATAAAGGAGTTCACCCCTCTCTTGGGCTACATCTCCTGGTCTAACTTCCAATGGATATTTTGTATTATTTGCTCAAAGTGTTAAAATATGTTCTTTATAATGCTCAAAATTCCAAATAGATGGATCCAATGGCTTCAAAACGTCCAAAAACCCCTAGCTGGGCTTTTTCAGCACCTCGTTTGACCAAAAATTGAAGAAGATAGACTTCCTGGAAGTTCCCCTTCAAACTTGTTGTCTCTGGATCGCCAGAATGCACCTTTGTCTCCTCAACCTAGCCCTAACATGCATATTTGTGTTAAAACTTAGCACTGGGTGCAACCGCAAAATGGTGAAAACTGTAGGACTATTAGGGTGCGCCTAGCCCCTAACTGCCAAAACCGTGGTCATGTGGGTCATAGGACCACACACACATACAAAAGGGCTAAAGTTTTAAACACATGGTAATGCACCAAATTTCAAACATGTGGGGTTTGAATGGGTGCACACACAACAATGGTTACATGACACACATATATATATATATATATATATATATATATATATATATATATATATATA
>JZKD02S2357433.1:483013-497435 GCA_000966675.3 Picea glauca | reverse complement strand
CTTGGCTTCCCACCAAATGAGTGTTGCACTATCCAATCTTAAAGAAGCAAGTTGAATCTTAGTTTCATCATCTTGAATTTTTTGTATCCTACAATACACCTCAATCTGATGAATCTAGTTATCCAATTTCTCAACATTTACCTCTCCATTGTACATTGGCAATTCAAATTTAATATCAATATTTAACAAAGAAATTTGTGAAGGAGTTTTACCATGTCCCTTTGGAGAATTTGGAAGGGGTCTTGAATTGGTAGAAGAAGAAGAAGAAGGAGGTGAGGGTGGTGGAGAAGCACCATTCCCTCCATTTCCATTTGGATTTTTATCACCACTGTCTCCCTTGTGCTTTGAAGGGTTGGAGCCTTCACCTTGCAACCTTGTATTCCTTTCTTCCATCAAGAGTTTCATCATTTCTCTCATTTCCATGAAAGCCTTTATGAGATCTTCATCTTCTGTAGGAATATTTTCATGTCTCTCTTCATGAGCAATACTTGGTGAATGCCTCCTTGAAGCTTGAGGTGATGATATAATCTTTCTACTTGAAGGATGAGAACTTGACTCTACAAGTTGACCTTCTCCTCTTGCGAGTTTCAACTTTGTGAGCATCAGAAAACAAAACACTTGAAAATAATCAAGCCTTCAAACACCTAAGCTCTGATACCAACTTGATCTAAAAATGATAACGACTTGTATTCTTGGAAATATTTACAAGTTTTAATTCAAGTGTTTTTATGCAAATGGATCAATTTTGCAAACACAACTTTTATAGAAATTACATATTCAAGATGCATATAATCAGTAGCTAATAACAGTGAACAAAAAAATGCATAACACAACAAATGATAAAAGAGTTCACCCCTCTCTTGGGCTACATCTTCTGGTCCATCTTCCAATGGATCTTTTGTATTATTTGTTCAAATTGTTATAATATGTTCTTTACAATGCTCAAAATTCCAATTAGATGGCTCCAATGGCTACAGAATGTCCAAGAACCCCTAGCTAGGCTTTTTTGGCACCTTGTTTGACCAAAAATTGAAGAAGATAGACTTCCTCGAAGTTCCCCTTCAAAATTGTTGTTTCCGGATCGCCATAATGCACCTCTGTCTCCTCAACCTAGCCTCGACATGCATATTTGTGTTAAAACTTAGCATCGGGTGCAACCACAAAATGGTGCGAACTATAGGACGGTTAGGGCGCACCTAGCCCCTAACCGCCAAAACCATGGTCATGTGGGTCATAGGACCGCACACACATACAAAAAGGATAAAGTTTTAAACACATGGTAATGCACCAAATGTCAAATGCACGGGGTTTGAATTCACACGCACACAACAATGGCTACATGACACACACACACACACACACACACACACACATATATATATATATGACCGCGGGTCGAAGCTTAGCCCCAACCCAGATCGCGCCCCATTTCAAAACATTTCAAATTCAAATAATTTTAAAAAGGTATAGTGGTAAGAACCATATGGGTGGCATGCCAGTTGGGCAACCCTTCCCAAAGATTTACCCCTGCCCAGAGGTCACAGGGTCGAATCCTACCAATAACATAAATTTTAAATGACTGTCCAGGTGACATGTGGCGGCCATTGATTGGGCCACGTGTCGCCATTCCATTCACCACAAACAAAACACATTTCAAGAAATGATTCATCGTCCAACTGCCAACCAATACTTGCCACATGTTGTATGGCCCTGCCAACTCAGATTTGCCACGTGTCGTACGACCCTGCCATGTCAGCATCCGTACAGACTATACAGTCAACACATTTTTTTTGCCTATTTGACGATTTGAACAGAACGTGATATCCCTCTCATCCGACATCTGTTTGATCCAAAATTAGTTGCATTGGGTTCATGATGATGAGGTCTACACACTCGTTCGATTTGAAATGATTCCTAGCACTTTGAATTTTGAGCAAAATTTGATCCCCTAGATCACTTCTTGGGCTTACGGACAAGTCGCTTAAAACTCTATTTGGAGTACTTTTAAAAGAGTGACACCCTACCTTACCTCTTTCTTAAAAAGTCTAGTTAAAAATGTTATTAAAGAAAAGAATGAAACTTTCTACTGTGTGTATGCATTTAAGAAATTGAACCGTGTATTGTTCATGAACTAATAAAATGTTAGCTAGCAATAAGTGTTTTTGTCAACACTCGAGTAGTAAGTAAATCATGGGAAAAATCCAAGACTAAAGGATGGTGATGTGTCATGAAGTGGGGGATGGATCCCACAATAGATATGAAGAATTTGACGAAAGGAGGGCGGTGGAAACCCCTCCAGATTTGGTTGAAATTGTAAGGATCCTCAGGGCCGAATTACAAAGTTGCGAGGCTAACAACGAGATATTGATAAAGGAGCAAGAAAAACAGACAGAAATTAACGCAGTCTTGTTCCAGATCTTATCTGACATACAGAGGAAACTACAACATGAACTCGCAACTAGTCATGTGGACCGACGACATACAAAGAGAAGTCAAAGTCCACTTGAGATCTGAAAACATGACTCCATAAGTGACCACACTAGGAAAATTACCTCGAAGAAGGAACAACATGGAGGCAGGGGACACTCATTGGTGGAGTCCTCTGGAAAGGAAGTTGGTAACTCCAAAAAATCTTCTAGTAGCAGAGCCAGGTCACATTCTCGAAGGAAAGGAAAGAAGCGGAAGCGTTCGAAAAATCATGATACTGAAGAATTGAAGAAATCCAAACCACCCTATTTCGATGGAGATATTAAGAAGGGAGAAGAGGTTGAATATTGACTATTTGTCTTAAAGAAACACTTCAGAGTCCATGACTACTCTGAAAACTTGAAGGCTCAAATAAACATCTTCAACCTGAATGGGAAGGCTTCCATTTGATGAGAACACCTTAGGAATGTGAAAGGAGTCCAGGAGAAGGAGTTTTCATGGAAAAAGTTCGATAAATACTTCAGGAATCAATATATGTCAGAAAATACATGGATGGGAAGACTAATTAGTTCTATGAACTTAGGCTGGGGCATCTCACCATAGACAATTTTGTCAATAAATTCCTTGAACTACTAAGGTATGTACCCTACATAAAATATGAAAACATAAAAATGCAACAATTCATTAGTCGGTTACCTCAGACCTACCAGGACAGGATTGAGTTTGATTAACCAAAGACCTTAGTGAAATTATTGGGAAGGTGAAGTATTGTTATGAACAGTTTGGGAGTAAGAAAATACCTTGCAAGGACTATAAGACTAGGAGTAGTTCTAGATTCCAAAAGAAAGGGTTTAAATCCTCAAGATTCAAGAAATATGGAAAATATTCTAGAAGGAGACTTCCTACTACAAGTGTATATCAGAAAAATTTCCCCTCTCAAAGTGGAAATAAACCTTTTAATACAGCCCCGGGAAAGACTGGTAACCTAAAGAAGGAACCCTTAAAATGCTAGGGTTGTGGAGAAGATCATCGATTGAGTGACTGCCCACATAGACAACATAACAGTAAGAGGGACGACAATATCCAAGAAGCTATCACCATCAATGATGTAGCTAGGAGCATGCCACAAATCTATGCAGTTGTTGAGCACTCAACACACACTAAAAAGTCTATGTCCATTTCTACTTTTTGGGTACCACTTGATCTTTTGCACTATTTGTTTCCACTTCAGTATGAAACTATTGCTTGTGCTTAAATTTTATGTTTTCATGTTTGAATTTTTTAAAGGCTGCTTGAACATACAAAGAATCATCTTAACTTTAAAAGGGACTTAACAGCTACTTAGGAAATCGATAGTCTAAATTTTTCCCCAACACGCTTAGGATATTCAGCATCGGGAAAGATTAAAAGTGATTAAAATTTCTTGATAAGTTCAAAATAGCCAAGTGTCTATCTTCATCAGTGTCGGTAGAAGGAGGTATTCTCGTTCCCATGAATAAATTCCACTAAAAATATCGTCAAAGACCGATCAGTCTGGTTTCGGCAGAAAAACGAAAGAGTAAGCGTCACACAAACAGGGGAGTGGTATCGTCGATCGCTGACTCCCAAAACGATTTCAGTGTTGGGGATTAATAAAATGATAATTCACGAAGAAAACTACGAATTAATTTTCCATTTGAACGTCGATCCCTAACACCATCCTGACATTGACAGTTGCAGTATCTAGCTCTTTTAGCGCATTCAACGTGAGCGAAGTCCCCAAGTGCAATCCTTACCCACCATCCGAGTTCTATATTTTATGTTTTAAAATATTTTAACAACCCCGAGTCAGTAACGCCACATAATCATCAATTGGCATCAGAATTTTTAAAAGGAACGTATCAATGAACTCACAAAGCAACTCAGAGCAATGATAATTATAAAAGCTCATAATTTGCAAGAAACTTAGTTAAAAGAAAAAACACGGTAGATTTACATACAAAGAGGGAACACAATACATTCAAAACACTTTCAAATTTTCATATAATTAAATCTCCCTCCAAGCTCAGGTTACATACAAATAAACACTATCGACGTCTTGACTAATCGGCCCGGTTACAGTAAGAATATGAAAAAATTTACAACAAAAAAGAGAAAACTATCAAGTGTCACTTCGGAGAATGCAAAGCGAGAGCCCACCCATTTTTTATCTCGTGTGCACAGACCTTCTCCCGGACTACTCCTCGCACCTTGTAGTGTTTTCTTTTTTCTCCCTCCCCATCATCCTCTATGCCTTGCCTAGTTGCACAATCATATATTGTGCTTCCGGAAGCCATATCTTGAGGCAATCTATGCTTCCTTCACAACCCTGTGGTGTCGATACCTCTCGGTTCTTTGTCGTCAACTATCTCCACAATTCTCTATTTTCTTGGTAAAGTTCGGCTATGGCAAGTTGGGCCTGCTCTAGCTGCTGGATGGGACTCCCAATGGGAGAAACTAGTGTCTTTTCCTCTCCCTTTCATCTCCCACTTCCTCTACTAGTAGTCCTGACAGGCTCCACCCAGGTAGTGTGCATTGTAAATTCCTCAGCTACCGGGTGTGCACTCAGCTCGGTTGGGAGGCGGTCTTCTCCTCCTTTTCCCTTATTTTTTCTAGGCCTTCCCCTCCTCCATGATGTCTTCTCTTGAGAAGTCATGGCACTGATCATACATCATTCAGGCATATTTCTCTCCACTCCCACCTCTTCTTGAGATGCTGACACTATTTCCGAGCAAAGGCAGGTACCTCCTATTGAATATTTAGGGACATTGGATGTCAATAAGAAAGAGTCCCAGGCACGCTGGGGCTAGGACCTGGCACTTCGAATACCTCGCAAACCCCGTCCCTTGTTTAATGGGGATCCCATAGTGCAACAACGTATTGTCTTATACGTCTGCGAATGATTAAAGAACTATGACACAGAGTTTCACCAGAATTAGACTCATTAGACTAGCGTTAACGATGTATAAACTCGGCTACTACATATAATTCCCCACAGAGCCCCTAGAATTTATAGCGGAATGAGGAACAAAAACAAAATGTGCCAAAGGACACTCACACCTTGTGACAAGATGTCTCGAAGAGTTAATTCATCATAGTTGCTCGATGGATGAAACTTCGTCTATCTAAGTTGCAGGGAATATACGGTATGATCATTATAATCTCTTTAAAATCCCTAGCTTCCATTATTAACGAATGATAGTTGACACACTTGGTGATACGGCTTCTAGAGGAACCACTCGACTCAACCTAAGGAATTTAATGACTTCATTATTATGGTATTTGACCTTTTGGGAGCGTACGTGCACACGTTCGAATCTGGCATACTTTCCCCGGCCCCAAGGGTCAAGCAGCTACTATGATGGTTCTGACGCTCATATCCATCGTACCTAATTTTCCACGCTATGGTGTGCTGATGTAACTCATTTAAACTGAAGAGGAGTGGTGGCATGGACAAGGACATCACAGGTCATTCAAAGGGGTGACTAGGATCACGTAAGTATTAAAGGATCAAGACTAACGAGCTCCACAGGTACGCAACGATCTATTCTATTTTATTTTTATCTTACTATGTTTTACTAATCGCTAAACTACCTCAACCCGGATTACAAGAAACATCCTTTAGACTACCAAACAAAGTTTCTCCATGACCTCATTGAGGAACTTGAAAGAAATATCGAAGAAAAATCAACAAAGAAATAAAGGATATTAGACTCCCCGAGTTCAGCACCCCCGATAACTTCGTCGACCTAAGCGACATAGTTGAGTCACATGCCAAACAAGATTCGCTATGGACCAAAGAACTAGAAAATATGATCGATGCAATACTAGGGCAAGTGAAACGATTTGCAGAATATCCAATAAGAGCCCAAACCATGCTACATAAGTTGAACTCTAGTCTAGTAAAGTACCGAGCACATAGAGTGGACATCAGGGGAATATATGCGGCTCCGATGGAACATCACATATTTCGATGGACCCAAACTTGTGAAGAATTGTTTATCAGTTGATACGAATACGAGAGAACTCACCCTTTTCAAGAGATATCTCTAGTTGATTGTTAAAGAAACTGTTAGAAGATGACACCATGTGGAGATTTTTTATTTTTCTTAAACTTCACTTAGCCATTAGTATCAGTTAAACTTTATATTATAAATAAAGATATCGACCAATTAGCCAGGGTCGATGGTTGTTGTAAGAACTCTTTCTTTTTTGTTGTTAAGAATGATTTTGAAGCTGCTATGAATTGAGAAGTCCTTCTGGACCAAAGACAAACTATTTTCATTGAATGCATGTGATGGGACTTGGAGAAGAACTACTTCCTATCCTGTTTCATGAATGGTGCAGTAATAAGTAAGAGAAATTAATTTTGTTGTCAAGTTATCTGGTGCAACGTTTTAATTTTCTTGGCTTTAATGATGAAAATGAATCGTTGTGTTATTATGTGATGAATGGTTATGGTATATCAATTATTTTGCTTTCCATTGTCTTATTACATATGTTCTTTATTTTTTGAAAATTAGTTTCTCATACAGTAATTGGATGCTCACATGGTTGATGTATTAGTGCTAGGCCTATGGTATAGAATCATTGTCTTCATGTTTGAGTAGAGGGTTATCCCAAGATCAACTTTTTACCCAGTAGTTAAAAATTAATCTTGTTTGATGTCAAGTTTCTTTATACTAGCTTGCATCTCTCATACTAGTCCCACCCAAGATAAAATACAAAAGAGAATAGTCCTAACTGAAGGAAGATCCTTCACAAGAAAACACAAATCCCATTGATAATTTGGCCAGATCGCAAGATCTAGAGAACCATTCCATCTTCAAATGCTGCAAAGTATAATTGGGCCTCAATGGTGGGTTTGGTTCCTACTATTGAATCAAGGGATTTAAGACCCATCAATAAAATTGGCGCTAGAAGGAGGGCCTGAGAATGGATGGTTGAATTTATATTTTATATAACATTTCGAACAATCTATAGATTCGTAACAACCCACATGCATGGCTAGTCATTCACAAGAAAACCCACACACACTGAGTACTCCTGAAAAGGGTGACTCACCCCAGCCCGAGGAAGAACCTTTTCACCCTGAAATACCTTACGCCCTTCCTCACGATGAAGTAAATCAATTTAGGAGAATCACAAGAGCCTACACCCAACAGATCGATGCGTTGTCCTTAGCTCCTATACTCCCTCAAAGAAAACAACAAAGAGGACCAGTGGTTAGTACTCCCAATGAGGTTTTCATGCACTTTGTAGAAGACTTAATATATTTCACGATTACCGAAATCCAAGAATCTCTTGATTTGATACCCAAAATGCCAGTCGACGACGTCTCTGAACCAAACGATTTCTCAGAAGAAGAGGAGTTTAACTCAGATTCTGAATATATGGAAGGAAACAATGACCATAATGATGAAAGGGGAAACCCTCCTCTGAAAAATCAACCCTTGTTATCTAGAGATGCTTTGTTCCTCCCAGGACCAGTCCACAACCTTCCCCGGCATCCAGAGAAGTTCTTGCCTAAGTTTGATACTGAAACCTCTAGATTACCTGAAGATTATATCAAGAATTTCATACTCACGATCATACTTATGAATGTTCAACATGAATACATGGTCTTTAGACTTTTCCCCTACACATTTTAAAATTCATCTTCCACGTGGTATTTTAATATGCTAGTAGGATCTATAACTAGCTGGACCAAGTTCCAAAAATATTTTCTAGATAAATTTGCAGAGGAAACTACTATGGGAGCTCTAATGGATGATTTGTTCACAACCACTGTGAGTCTAAAAGAAAGGGTCAAAGATTTCAATCAAATATTCACGACCATCTTAAACAAATTCCATCCCATGGCAAGACCAACTCAGGAGTTGCAAATTGAGGTTTATGCTAACGTGCTCCCGACTTATATTTCTATGTTTGTAAAAGGATCCTCTAAGCAAACTCTGGTGAAAATTTTTGAGGAGGCAAATACAATAGAATTCCATATGAAAGGATGTAAAGAAGGCCATGTCTCCCTAGTAAAGAAAGAACCCCAAACCCCTCCTAGGAGAGGACTCCTTTTGACTAGACCGTCGAGGAAACCAACTGAACAAACTCCCGACAAAGGTAATGGGGATATAGAATATCTACAACACATGGTTAAGAAATTATCAAATGATATCATAGACATGAAGAGAAATGCAAGAGAAGGAAACCTAGGCCAAAGGCCCTATAAGCCTTTCTTTAAAAGAAACCAACCTTTCAAAGCAATTGAACCTCCCCTACCTAACTTAAATATTGATCTAGGGAATGTTGCATATGACTCTTTCTGTACTTATCATCATGAAAACCACTCTGAAAGAGACTGCCCTCAATGGGTACATGCCATGAATTTGATGGCTAATCAATTTCTAGATGAAGTCTCCCTGGACAAAAACTCAAGTAGTTCGGTTATGAATATTTTTGACCAGGAATATGGGATCCTGACCTGATCATCCCTTTCGACGACCTGTTTGAGTCTGAGGAACAACCCACGGAAGTTCTGGTGGTATAGACACCTAGTAAGGGTACGTTTAACTCAAAAGATACTGACGCCACCCAGGCAACAAAAATTAAGTTAACTCCTGATCACTTGAAAACATCCCTCGCTCTAGGAAAAAACCCTATAAACATTCATACCGAGGAATCTCCCAAACTATATTACAACGTGGTTGAATATTTGAAGAAGCTAAAGGCTAATATATCAGTTATGGACATATGCAGGATTCCTCAGTAGAAGGACTTTCTGTTACAAGATTTGAACTCAGTAGAAAACTTGACAGGAGGTAATGGTCCAAAAATAAATCTGTCTTCCATAGATCTGGTGGGAAAACC
The DNA here is from genome assembly GCA_000966675.3 of Picea glauca. Lineage (NCBI taxonomy): Eukaryota > Viridiplantae > Streptophyta > Pinopsida > Pinales > Pinaceae > Picea > Picea glauca. The sequence goes on along the minus strand of JZKD02S2357433.1, from coordinate 488,126 downwards.
AACTATAAAAACTTGTTCAGGAGATAGAAAGGAAAATCCTTTTGTCCCGCCATTACTATTAATGTTTGAAGACTTCAATAGAAACCTTCATAACTGTTTGGTATATTCTGGAGCGTCTTCCAATGGTATGACCTTGTCTGTTTGAAAAACATTAAATGACATTCCTCTCAAGAGTGATAAACATGTCATTCAACTAGACAGAACCCAGGTCAAGGTCATAGGAGAACTCAAAGATGTGATGATCATAATATCGACACATCCCACATTTTTTCAAGTGATTGACATCATTGTAGTAGATATCCTAGAGGCATATGGGCTATTATTGAGTCGAGATTGGTCTAAAAATCTAAACAGGTGCTTCAGTACAAACTAGGCACACCTTTGGCTACCACTGAAGGGATACAAGAACATGATCAAAATCGATAGGGAGAGATATTTGAAGCATATAGTCACTGATCTAGAAACCCTGAACGAATCATCATCCATAGATTTCCCCATATTGGGCAATTATTCTTGCAATTCCTACTTTGGAAACTTTTCTCCTCTCTTTTCCGACGTTCCTCTTACCCTAAAATATGAAATGTTTTTTCAAGAGGATTTGTCGATACCAACTGGAGACACCCTCTTCTGTCAAAACCCTGCATTGGAGATTACAAAAAAAAGATCGGAATGCACGAAATTAACAATGGAAAGGAAAAGAGCGATTTCTGTTCACAAATTTGGACCCTCTATTTTGATGGATCTAAATCACAATATGGGTCAGGAGCAGGGTGCATCCTCATCGATCCTAAAGGTAAATATCATTTCTTGTTCTGTAGGATAAATTTCAAATGTACCAACAATACAGCTGAATATGAAGCTCTAGTACAAGGATTAAAGAAAGCCATAGATTTGAATGTCAAAGAATTGAAAGTTTTTAGAGACTCTGAAATTATTGTTAGACAAGTAAGAAATACTATATATTGCAATTTTCCTCACCTAAATAACTATCAGTAGGAGGAACATAGGTTAATAGAGCACTTTGAAGCCTTCAATATTACAACGATCCCTAGAGCTAAGAATATTCTTGTTGACTCCTTGGCCACAACTGCTTCCAAGCTGTCGCTTCTGGCGTATTATGAAGCCTCCTAATTCACTATGGAGCTTCTCTACAAACCGTCAGTACCTAATAACATTTCCAATTGGAAAGTATTTGAAGGAGATGAACAAATCATAAACTTCTTAACCAACCAAGAAAATTTCAAATATCTCGCTATTGACAATGAATAATTCCAATAAAAATCAACAAAGACCGATCCTTGGATAGGACAACCTATGGATAAATCAAAGTCTCACACAATCCCTAAAGGGATAGCTAATCTAGAAAATATGTTTGATCTGAAATATCGATTTAAGGGATCTAGAAACACAAAGACTGATAGCTCTTTTCCCTTGCATGAAACTATAAATCTTAGGACCCCAAAGAACCCAAATAATGTGAATCTCAGCAAGACTATATCTAAGGAAGAAAGGGAATATTATCTCTAATTGTTTAGATAATACCAATATGTCTTCTCATGGTTCTATAGGGATTTGAAAACGTATGATACCCGGATCATTCAACACATTATATTGTTAAAACCTAAAGTAAAACCTTTCCAATAGAATCTCTGAAAGTATCATCCATCCCTAGAACCTCTCATGTATCAGGATTTAAAGAAACTTTTAGATGCCAAAATCATTTTCCAGGTTAGGAATTCTGTCTGGGCAAAAAATCTTGTCCTGGTGAGGAAAAAGTTGAGTGAAATCCACTTATGCGTAGATTTTAGGAACCTCAACAGAGATTCAAAAAAGGAAAACTACCCAGTCCTGCTGATGGAACATCTCCTGCAGACCGTATCCGTCTCAGAGATTTTTTCTCTGCTAGACGGTTTCTCAAGTTACAACCAGGCTTTAGTTTTAGAGGAAGACAATTTAAAAACCACCTTCTGAACCAAATGGGGAACTTTCACATATAAACACAATCCTTTTGGGTTCATTAACGCAAGAGAGAACTTCCAAAGGGCCATGAATGTATCTTTCTAGGGACTAATCAATAAATGTGTGGTAGTGTATCTAGATGATGTGACAGTGTATTCAAAGAATAGAGAAGAGCACATCCAACACTTAACTCGGATTTTCGAAAGGTGTAGGAAATATGGTATATCCTTGAACCCTAAGAAACATATCTTCGGTGTCGAGGAATTTAATTGGTTAGATCACATTATATCTCATTTGTATAGACCCAGAAAGGATTAAGGCCATAACTCAACTTTTCTTGCCCCATAACAAGAAAGCTATGTAGTCCTTTATTGGGAAAATCAATTTTGTGAGGAAGTTCACTCCTGATTTCACCGAAATCATCAAACCTTTACAAAATATGATTCGCAAGGATGCCAAATTTAAGTGGGATGATGAGCAAAAAGATGCCTTCAACAATATAAAAGCTGGTATATCTCGGGCCCCGATGTTGCGAATTCCCGATTTCAATAGAGACCTCTCCCTTTATACTTTCGCCTTCGACCAATCGTTATTTGCAGTTATGACTCAGAAGGATGACGACAACAACAAGGCCCCATTGTCGTTCATGAGAACTAATATTCAAGGAGTTGAGCTCAACTATCCTGCTATAGATAAACAGTCATATGCAGTATATAAGGGAGTAAAACATTTCAGGTCTTACATCCTCAAGAATCAAACTAATGTGATTGTTCCACACCTTGCAGTCTGACCCTTCTTTACCCAACAAGAAATGGGGGAAAGAAGAGGGAACTGGATGGAAGTAGTCCAGGAATTTGACCTAGATATAAAACCTGCCAAATTAGTAAGAGGACAAGGGTTATGCAAGCTTGCAACTGAAGCCCAGGACCAAGTAAATGAATATTCCGGATGGAAGAACGAAATGGAACTAGGGTGTAGAGAAGTATCATACATCTCCCTAGGAAAAATTCTTGGTATAAGGATTTAACTTATCTCTTTACATCACGGGACTTGTCCCGAAAACCTCCACCCTAGGGAAAGGAGATCCCTCAGGTTAAAATCTGCACAATATTGCCTTATAAATTTGGTACATTTTTGGATCAATTATGACAGAGTACTATTAAGATGTCTCGAATGTGAAGACGCAGACAAAGTGCTGAAGGAGCTCCATGATGGCCCCATCGGGGGACATTTCACAGGAAAAACCATCGCTCATAAGACTCTGAGAGCTGTCTATTATTGGCCCACCTTGTTCAAGGACGCTCATACTCACGCTAGAAACTGTAAGGCTTGTCAAATAAGTGTTGGAAAGGAGAAGAGCGCAATAGTCCCACTCCAACCCGTGACTATCTATAGGCCTTTTGAGCAATGGGGGTTTGATATCATAGGATAAATTACACCTAGCTCTTCAAAACTGCATAGGTACATTCTTACTGCCACTGACTATTTCACAAAATGGGCAGAGGCCATTCCTCTGACTCATGTAAACGAAAAGGTAGTGATCCAATTCATAGAACAACAACTGATCACAAGTTTTGGTGTCCCTTCCATTCCGATCTTTGATATTGCAACTTATTTTTCTTCCACCCTATTGCCGGAGTTTTCTCTGGAAAAAGGAATCATAATTAAGTACTCTACAAATTATTACCCCCAGGGAAATGGTGTGGCAGAATCAACCAATAAGAACCTAGTGAGAATATTAAAGAATACAATTGCAGATAACCAAATAAATTGGCATAATATACTCCATAATGCTCTATGGGCTGATAGAGTCACACCCAAATAAGATATAGGTAATTCCCCATACTTTTTGGTCTATGGGAAATAATCCATCCTCCCAAATGGGCTCTATCTTCCATCTCTTCAACTAGCCCAATATTCCAGTGAGGAACCTTTGTTCGCCATACAACAAAGAATCAAAACTCTTCTTATGATGGAAGAAGAGAGAGAAAAGACTAAGTCAAAGTTCCTAGCTCACCAATAGATAGTGAAAAGGTGGTTCGATAATCATAAGGCTAAAGAAAATAAATTTGAAGTAGGTGTTTCAGGATTAATCCGTAAGTGCAGACACAAACCGATCTCCCTAGATCCACCTAGATCTAGAACAAAGCAGGACAGAATAATACTCTTTCCCTAGATTTAGACTATTGAATGAACTAGGAAGCAAGAATCATGAACATACCTTGTGATCGCTTCCTTAGGTCTTTGTTGTTCCAGCTTCGCTCCAATGCTCTTGTGCTGTCAAGACCACAACAATACAAACCAATCGAAGTGAAGACAACTCAACATATTCAATAATCAATCTAAGTATATGATCAAGGAGTTATAGAATAAAGTGACATTAGCTTTATGGGAAAAAGACATATTACTGCATTAAATTAAATGTGAAAGAGAGATTACAACCATGGCCTTGATGTCGTAAGGTCCCTTCCAACTGTCCTTCCTTCCCCACACACTTCTTGCTCCAAGGATTTTGAGACCATAGATCTGATAGATACTCACAATCTATCTTGACAAAGAAAATCTCAAAGCCACTCTAATCAAGCCAAAGCTAACAAGCTCAATAATCAACAAAGCTAACCCAAGCTAACAAAAGCTCAATAATCAACAAAGCTAACCCAAGCTAACAAAAGCTCAAGAATCAACAAAGCTAACCCAAGCTAACAAAAGCTAACTTTCTCCATGAGAAATCCTATCCTTTTATAAGCTGAATAAGATAAGGTGAGGAGGTTAGGATGATCCCACTAAATCATGAAAGTGAGTAAGATCCAAACCATTTGGATGCCACCTCACCATAGAAGCTTCTCCTTCTAGAAGATTCGAGAAAACGCACATTTTTCCCATGTGCTGGAATTCTCGCACCCTAGCTATAGAGAAACCTGCGAACACCTCGCACCCTGGCTATAGTGCAACCTACGAGAATGGGTCATTCTCGCACCCTGCCTATATAGAAACCTGCGAACTTCCCTTTTTATAAGGTTTTTACATAGGAAAAAGAATTTTCTTTTCTCAGGAGAAGTTCTTCTCCCTTCTCTCTTTAGGAACTCAGGCCACTGACCCCTCTGAAGGAAACAAATAGGTTTACATCATTAACGATCATAGGGATGACAAAAAT
>JZKD02S2357433.1:467458-477740 GCA_000966675.3 Picea glauca | reverse complement strand
TGCGAGAATGGGTCATTCTCACACCCTGCCTATATAGCAACCTACGAACTTCCCTTTTTATAAGGTTTTTACATAGGAAAAAGCATTTTCTTTTCTCAAGAGAAGTTCTTCTCCCTTCTCTCTTTAGGAACTCAGGCCACTAACCCCTCTGAAGGCAACAGATATGTTTACATCATTAACGATCATAGGGATGACGAAAATAATGTGTAACAGTAGGAGACTTAGTCTTGAAGTGGGACATGGCAAATGAACCAAAAGGGAAGAATTCTAAGTTTCATAATTTATGGCTTGGACCTTTTCAGGTGGCTTAGAAGATTGGGGCAGACACTTATCAATTGCAGAATCTGAGGGGGGAACCTGATGCCCTCCCAGTAAATGGCCAAGCTCTAAAACAATACTTCCAATAAAAACATTTTTTTTTTATGTGTGTTTCATGTTTAGTATCTTCATGGTTGTGAAATACTTCCTTTGTTGTTTCTTTTCTTTCTGGTTTTCTGTACTTTTGAAGGTGTGTCCAGCAAGACGATGGTTGGTCTTAAAATCATGCAACATATATAACTTTTTTTCTAAATCGTCGCTCACTTACAAACACAAGAAGTATTGGAAAACCTGTGGTTACTTTGAGGAATCCTCTGTATAACCTAAGAAAATGAAAAACTTTGGAGAAATTACAGAAGTGTCTACTTTGTGGTCTGGTAAGACCTTAAGGGAACATAGGAAAGATGGAAAGAACTACATGAACCCAAAAGATAGAGCTAGTGAATGATCCACCTTAACCATCTCACTTCCAAATAAAAAAACATCCTCCTCCCTCACTCACTCATGGCATCATACTTAAATAAAATTGATATTATCAAAAGAGTGAATAGTAAGAGAGGGTATTCATATATCTTTGTTGGGGCTATGGACGCTCGCTAGCAGTGGGGCAAGGTTTGTGATGTTGGGGTGACTCTGTCGGGGCTATGAATGCTCGCTGGTAGTGGAGCGACACCGAATCAGGTGAGTAGAGGTAATTAAAGGCTTCATGTCAGTGAATACTTTCCTAAACTTTTGTAAGAAGGGGGCATGAGTCAGGGTCAAAGGAGATGAAGGAGGAAAAGGGTTAAAACCCCACAGGCAGACATGGAAGCATCATCCAAAGAACTTCAATTGCGAAGGTTAAGAGGTTATGATTTAAGACCAGTTAAGATTATCCATCATCTTCTGTATCAGTCGGGCCTCGGGGAAGGAACAAAGATTCTGATTTCGCCCAGTGAATCACCATTTGTTGAGCACTCAACACACCCTAAAAATTCTTTGTCCATTTCTACTTTTTGGGTACCACTTGATGTTTTGCACTGTCTGTTTCCACTTCAGTATGAAACTGCTGCCTGTGCTTATATTTTATGTTTTCATGTTTGAATTTTTTAAAGTCTGCTTGAACATACAAATAATCATCTTAACTTTAAAAGGGACTTAAAAACTACATAAGAAATCGACAGTCTAAAGTTTTCCCCAACACGCTCAGGAAATTTAGCATCGAGAAAGATTAAAAGTGACGAAAATCACTTGAGAAGTTCAAAATAGCCAAGCATTGATATTCATCGATGTCGGCAGAAGGAGGTTTTCTCATCCCCGCGAATAAATTCCACTAAAGATATCGTTGAAGATTGATTCGTCTGGTTTCAATAGAAAAATGAAAGAGTAAGCATTGCGCAAACAAGGGAGTGGTATCGTTGATCACCGACTCTTGAAACAATTTCAGCATCGAGGATTCACAAAAATGATAATTCACTAAGAAAACTACGCATTAATTTTTTGTTTGAACATCGATCCTCAAAGCCTTCCCGGCATCGACAGTCACAGTATCTAGCTCTTTTAGCGCATTCAACGTGAGTGAAGTCCCCAAGTGAAATCCTTACCCACCGGCTGAGTTCTAGATTTTATGTTTTAAAATATTTTAATAACCCCTAGTTAGTAACGCCACGTCAGCATCAATCGACATCATAATTTTTAAAAGCAACATATCAACGAACTCATAAAACAACTCAGAAAAGTGATAATTATAAAAGCTCATAATTTGCAAGAAACTTAGATAAAATAAAAAACACGGTAGATTTACATATGAAGAGGGAACACGATACACTCAAAACACTTTCAAATTTTCATAGAATTAAAGCTCCCTCCAAGATCAAGTTACATACAAATAAACACCACCGACATCTTAACTAACCATCTTGGTTACAGTAAGAATATGAAAAACTTTACAACAAAAAAGAGAAAACTATCAAGCATCACTTGGTAGAATGCAAAGTGAGAGACCACCCATTTTGTATCTCCTGCGCACGAAACTTCTCCCAGACTACTCTTTGGGCCTTGTAGTGTTTTATTTTTTCTCCTTCCCCTTCATCCTCTGCGCCTCACGTAGTTGCACAATCATATCCTGTGCTTCCAAAATCCATCTCTTGAGCCAATATGTTCTTCATTCATGACCCTACGGTGTCGATGCCTCCTGGTTCTTCGCCGCCAACTGTCTCCACAATTCTCTATTTTCTTGGTAAAGTTCAGCTATGGCAAGTTGGGATCGCTCTAGCTACTGGATGGGACTCCCAATGAGAGAAACTGGTGTCTTTTCCTCTCCCTTTCGTCTCCCACTTCCTCGACTGGTAGTCCCAATAGTCTCTAGCCAGGTAGTGTGCATCGTAAACTCCTCAGCGGTCGAGTGTGCACTCAGCTCGGTTGGGAGGCAGTCTTCTCCTCATTTTCCCTTATTTTTTCTAGGCCTTCCCCTCCTCCGCGATGTCTTCTCTTGAGAAGGCACGACACCCAACATACTTCCTTCAGGCATATTTCTCTCCACTCCCACCTTTTCTTGAGACGCGGACACTGTTTCCAACCAAAGGCAGGTATGTCCTATTGAAACTTCAGGAAAACTGGATGCCAATAAGAAAGAGTACTAGGCACACTAGGGCTTGGAGTTGGCACTCCGGCTACCTCACAAACCCCGTCCTTTGTTTAAGGGGAATCCCATAGTGTAACAATGTATTGTCTTAGACATCTGTGGATGAGTAAAGAACTACGACACAAAGTTTCACCAGAATTAGACTCGCTAGACCAGCGTTGATGATGTATAAACTCGCCTGCTGCATAGAATTCTCCACAGAGCCCCTAGAATATATAGTGAAACAAGGAAGAAAAACAGAACATGCAAAAGGATACTCATGCCTCACAATATGATGTCTCAAAGAGTTAACGCATCATAGCTTCTTGACGAATGAAATCCATAACATATGAAATGTCGTCGATCAGAGTTGCAGGGAATATACAGTATGATCATTCTAATATCTTTAAACTCCCCAACCTCCATTATTAATGAATGATAGTTGACACACTTGGTGATGTGGCTTCTAGAGGAACCACTTGCCTCAACCTGAGGCATTTAACAACTTTATTATTACGGTATCTGACCTTTTGGAAGCGTACACACACACGTTCGACTCTAGCATCCTTTCCCCAGCCCCAAGGGTCAAGTGACTACGGTGACAATTCCAACGCTCATATCTATCGTGCCTGATTTTCCACACTATGGTGCATTGACGTAACTCATTTAAACTAGAGAGGAACGACAGCATGGACAAGGAAATCACAGGTCATTCAAAGGGGCGACTAGGATCATGTAAGTATTAAATGATCGAAACTAATGAGATCCACAGGTACGCATTGGTCTATTTTGTTTTGTTTGTATATTACTATGTGTTACCCGATTGCTAAATTACCTCAACCCAAATTAGAAAAAAGATCCTCCCAACTACCAAAAAAAGGTTCTTTGTGACCTCACCGAAGATCTCGAAAGAAATATCAAAGCAAAATCAATAGACCAATAAAGGATATCAGACTCCCCGAGTTTGGCACCCTCGATAACTTCATCGACCTGAGAGACATAGTTGAGTTGCATACCAAACAAGATTCACTATGGACTGAAGAACTCACAAAGATGACCGACGCAAGACAAAGGCAAGTGAAATGATTTGCAGAACATCCAATCAGGGCCCGAACCATGCTACAATAGTTGGACTCCAGTCTAGTAAAGTATCGGGTGCATGCAGTGGACATCAGAGAAATATATGTGACTCCGATGGAACAACACAGATTTCCATGGGCCTAAACTTGTGAAGAATTGTTTATTAGTTGGTATGAATATGAGAGAAATCACCCTTTTCAAGAGATATCTCAGGTTGAATGTTAAAGAAACTATTAGAAGATGACGTGACATGGTGATTTTTGTTTTTCTTAAACTGCACTTAGCCGTTAATTTCAATTAAACTTTATATTATAAATAAAGACATCGACCAATTAGCCAGGGTTGATGGTTGTTGTAAGAACTCTTTCTTTCTGTTTGTTAAGAATTATTTTGAAGCTTCTATGAATTGAGAAGTCCTTCTGGACCAAAGACAAACTATTTTTATTGGACTTGGAGAAGAACTACTTCCTATCATGTTTCATGAATGATGCAGTAATGACTAAGAGCAATTAATTATGTTGTTAAGTTATCTGGTGCAATGTTTTAATGTTCCTGGCTTTGATGATGAAAATGAATCGTTGTGTTATTATGTGATGAATGGTTATGGTAGATGAATTATTTTTCTTTCCATTATCTTATTACATATGTGCTTTATTTTCTTATAATTAGTTTCTCAGACAGTAATTGGATGCTCACATGGTTGATGTATTAGTGTTAGGCCTATGGCATAGAATCATTGTCTGCATGTTTGAGAAGCTGGTTACCCCAAGCTCAGCCTCTTCCCCAGTAGTTAAAACTTAATCTTGTTTGTTGTCAAGTTGGTTTATACTTGATTTCATCTCTCATACCAGTCCCACCCAAGAGAAAATACAGAAGAGAATAGTCCTAACTGAAGGAAGAGCCTTCACAAGAAAACACAAAGCCCATCGATAATTTGGCTAGATCGCAAGATCTGGAGAACCATTCCATCTTCAAACACTGCAGAGTCTAATTGACCTCGGTGGCGGGTTTGGTTCCTACTGTTGAATCAAGGTATTTAAGACCCAATCAACAACATCCTTGGACAATAATAAAGTCGACCACCAAGCTTCAGTAGTGGAGCTGGAAGGTATGATCACCAACCATCTAGTTTCTATTTTAATTGACCAAGGTTCTAATTTTAGTTATGTGGCCCCTCAAACTGTTGATAAGTGTAAACAACAACCAATTAGACATGTTAAACCATGGTTGGTGCAATTAGCCACTGGGGAAAAATTAAAAGTGATAGAGGTCATACTAGCCTGTGAATTCATCATGGGTGGATTTCCCACCCGAGCGACCCTTAACATAGTTCCCCTGAGATCTTATGACTTGTTGATTGTTATGGATTGGTTGTGTGCTTATAAAACTAAATTGGACTGTTATCATAAAACTCTAGAATGTGTAAATGAAGAAGGGAGAAAGATGACCCTCCAAGGGATTCATAAGCTTGTCTTAGTGAGGCAAATATCATCCCTTCAAATGAAAAAGTATTACAGAAAGGGGTGTTCCTTATATGCCATACAGGTATTGGAATCGGTTGAAGAAAACCAACCAAACCTAGAGGACCACCCCATATTAGGATAATACAAGGACGTGTTCCTAGAAGAGGTACCAGGTCTACCTCCGAGAAGGGATATTGACTTCTCGATAGAACTTACACCAGGAGAAGTACCAACATCTAGAAATCCATATAGGATGAGCATGCCAAAGTTGGTTGAGCTCAAGATACAACTAAGGAGATGATGGACAAAGGCTAGATCCAACCCAGTGTATCTCTGTGGGGAGCACCCATATTGTTTGTGAAAAATAAAGATGGCACACTCCTACTATGCATATATTACAGACAAATCAATAAGATAACTATAAAGAACAAATACCCCTTACCAAGAATCGATGACATGTTCGACCAATTGGGAGGTGCTTCCATATTCTCGAAGATCAACTTAAGTTCTGGATACTAGCAAGTCCAGATTAAGGATGAATACATCCACAAAACAGCCTTCAGAACGAGGTATGGTCACTAATAATTTGTGGTGGTTCCATTTGGGTTAACCAATGCCCTTGCCACTTTTATGTGCTTGATGAATAATGTACTCAGTAAATTTCTGGACAAATTTCTATTGGTTTTCATTGATGATGTCCTAATATACTCCAAGAATAGGGAGGAGCACAAAGAACATCTTAGACTCGTACTTAAAGTACTAAGAGAGCATCATCTCTACGCTAAGTTTACCAAGTGTGACTTCTTTCATAATAAAGTCCATTACCTAGGCCATGTCATTTCTAAGGAAGGGGTGGAAGTGGACCCCAACAAGATCAGATCTATTATGGAATGGCCTACCCCAAAGGATGTATCTGATATCAGATCCATCATGGGCTTAGCAGGATACTATAGAAGCTTCATAAAAGGGTTTTCCAAGATTGGTTGTCCAATCACTGCCCTTCAGAAAAAGGGGATTAAATTCATTTTGACATCAAAATGTGAAGAAACATTTCAGGAAATGAAATACCTCCTGACCCATGCACCCGTGCTAAATATTGCAGACCTAGATAATGATTTCCTTTTGTTTACAAATGCCTACCAAAAAGGACTCGGAGGATTCCTTATGCAAGAGGGACGTGTAATTTTTTCGCATCCAGGAAATTAAATGAGCATGAGATCAATTATGTGACCCATGACCTAGAGTTGGCTGCCATAGTACATGCTTTAAAAATGTTGAGGTACTACCTCCTGGGTAGGAGATTTCTGATTATGACAGACCATTGTTGATTGAGACACCTATTTGATTGACCAAAACTCAATTCTAGGAAAGCTATATGGATGGATATCCTAAGTGAATTCGATTTCAAAATCAAACACATAAAAGGAAAGGAAAATAGGGTGGTTGAAACCCTTAGCAGAAGTATAAAAAGGATTCATCTGGCAGCAGTAAGGACCTGTGAAACAGATGTCAGGGAAAGAGTCAGAAATGCACAAGAGACAAATGCATTCTTCAAGACCGTGACCTCATACCTAAAACAAGAGCCTACAAGGTTGAAGTATGAAGGCTACCAGATGATCGAGGAAGGGCTACAGGCTTACAGAAACAAATTATATATTCCAAACTTTGACAACTTGAAGAGGTTCATAATGGATGGACTACATAAGAGACCATATACTGGTCACCCAAGATGTCAGAAGATGATCACAGCCACTAAGAAACAATTCTATTGGCTTGGGTTGAAGAAATACATAGTTAACTATCTAGCTAAGTGCCTAGAATGCCAACAAGTTAAGGCAGGACACTGGCATCTAGGAGGATTGTTACAACCCCTACCAATCCCAAAATGGAAATGGGAAACCATATCCATGGATTTCATCACTGGATTACAAAATTCGACCAAGCAAAATGATGCCATCATGGTCGTGGTGGACAAACTGAGTAAGTCTGCCCATTTTGTCCCTTTCAAGTCAACTTGCAAGGCAATATATATTTCCAACATATTCATGAAGGAGATATTCAAACCGCATAGCATGCCCAAGGAAATTATATATGACAGAGACACCAAATTTACTTCAAGATTTTGGAAATTCCTAATGGATGGATTTGAGACTAAAGTGTTGTTAAACATATTCTATCACCCTCAAACTGATGGAGAAAATGAAAGAGTGAACCAAATAGTGGATGCATGTAATGCACCAGCCTAAGAAGTGGGAAGACTACCTACCATTGGTAGAATTTTCCTACGAAAACAGTTATAAAGAATCCTTGAATATGAGCCCTTTTGAAGCCCTCTACGATAGACAATGCAAGATTCCAATCAGCTGGAATAATCCAGTGGATAGAATTACAATTGGACCCGACATGCTAAAAGAAATGGAACAACAAGTAATTCAGATAAAGAAAAATATGAAGATTTCTCAGGATAGACAAAAAATTTATGCCGGCAGGAAAAGAACTACCTGAGATTTCAAGATAGGAGACCATGTATACATTAGAGTTAGACCCAGGAAGAGTTCCCTAAGAATGGAATCCTGTGCCAAGTTGGCACCTCGGTATTGTGGACCCTTTGAAGTCTTAGATAGGGTAAGATCTATAGCCTATAGGATAGCACTTCCTCCCATTGTAAAGGCACATGATGTTATTCATGTTTCATTATTGAAGAAATATGTACATGATGTTAATCATATAATTGATTGGTCTATGATATAGGTGGAGCTAGAGCGAGAATTCCTGCTAGAACCCCAATGCATATTAGATAGGACAGAAACCTCACTGAAGAACCGAACCATTGCATAGGTCAAGGTGCAGTAAAAACACTTTGGCCCAGATGAGGCTACGTGGGAAATGGAGGATTACATGAGACAAGCATATCCGGTTTTGTTTACTCCTGTACATACATGTCATGATGACAGATAAAACACTGAGTACGATGTTCCTTTAAGGGGGAGGGAATTGTAATAAACTGTTTCCCCTAGTTTGTAAATATAACTATATGGGCTAAGGAAATATTAGTTCCTAAAGTTGCACTTGATTATGAGAGGGAAAGCTAGGGCATCATTCATTTATTTCAAAGTATTTTTAAGTTTTTATGATTTGGTTTTTGTAGGGTGGTTGAAAACTGGGTCAAGATTACAACATGACATGAAAATCAAGATCAAAACATAGCATATCCCACTGGTTGAATAATAGGTAGACACATAGATGGACTAAACTAATTTAAGAAAAAGGAAGATGAATTCTTCAATTTGTCAACTTCACAAGAGTTATCATCTCAATATATCATAAAGAAATAAGATTATCAGCTTGATATCATCACTTGAAATTTATCTTTACAGCAAAATTTTCACTATATAAATTAACAATCAAGAATAAAAAAGCATTGCAATCCGAAATAATGAATTCAAGCATGAATAAAGAAATAACAGAGTATAAAAAAGAAGTTCTAACCATCCATATTCCTTTGCTATTAAGTTTCAATTGAAAATAAATTCTTTTTACAATGAGCTCCACAAAAAGGTTCTCCAGATCTCCAAATTTTCGACCAGAACATGTTCTTTCTTCTGTCTATTTAAACTATCTATAAAACTTTCAGATCCTATCATCTAGTACATCCTTTAATGAATAGAATAGAAAAGTATCTAACACCTAAGGTATTTCACCCAAAAAGAGCTTCTACTACCCCAAAATAGATCACAGCTCAAGAACTTCATATAGAAAATATTGCCAGCATTACATTTGACTCTGCAAAATAGGAATTTTGTTTGATTCTGTAAAACAGATCGAAGTCTTAGCATTTCATTGACCAAAATGAGTAGGCTTTGCCATATTTCCTAGAAAACATTTAAACATGACTGTAACAAATCTCCATGTTACCTCTAGGATATAATCACAGCAGTGGATTTGGCGTTTTTCTGCTTGAGATTTATGGTTAGCACAACATTGTGCTAGTAGAGTATGAAATTAATCTCCCTGAGTTATTTAAGAAATGCCCTTTGCTCTTTCTTCTTATTTTTAAGACCTTGAATCCTTTCTTGTTGGCGAGCATTCCACTGTTCTATTTGTTCTTTCTCCTTCTTTAATTGTTTTATTGTTTTATGAAATTCCTTAATCTTTTCCTTATCAGTTCTAATCTTAACTCTGAATCTTGAGCATTCTTCAGAAGGTGCAGTTTCATTTAGGTTTAAGAAAACACTAGGTTCCTTGGCTTTAACCTAGTACTTTGAGACTAATTCTGAGCTATGCTCTTCCTTGGAACTTGATGAATCTAAATCTTCCAAGTAATCCTCTTTTTCTTCAGGGAATTTACTGATGCCTTTAGCCATCTCTTTGGCTTTTGCTAATCTAGTTGAGGCTCTTGTTATAGGGCCTGTAGGTTGTGTAAGTATTCTTTTTCCTTTGATGATATATTTCTTGGGCAATGGGGTCCTTTTTTCCCTTTTCCTTGTACTCGCCTCATCAGTCTCAGAATCATCTTTTGTGATTATGGTGTTTTCTTCTTTGATTGACGGATTGAACATTGCCTTTAACTTCATCCTATACTTGTTGGTCACCCTAGTCAAATTTCTTCGAGGTTTCTGTGATACACACACACCTTTAACCTTTTTCCCTTTGATTGCAACACTTCTTTTACTGGTTGAGGGCATTTCTATAACAACCCTAGTGGAATATATACTTAGGGATTATTAAGTAAAAGATTTATTAGGTAATTAATTTTGCCTACCATGTTAATAACTAAACAAAGATTGATCTAATGATATTAATTAAGTAGTTATTAATT